>PVLC010010773.1:0-49305 GCA_004027655.1 Graphiurus murinus
TTTTTTTTTGCGGTACTGGAGATTGAACTCAGTGGCATTCTACCTCCGAGCTATACCCCCAGCCCTATTTTTTATTCTTTATTTTGAAACCGGGTCTCGCTAGGTTGTGGAGTGCCTCACTAGGTAGCTGAGGCTGGCCGCGAACCCAGATCCTCCGGTCTCAGCCTCCTGAATGCTGGGATTACAAGCGTGCGCCATCACGCCCGGCCAATGTAGAGTTTTAGGTGTGATAGTATGAGATGATCTTGATATGAGACAGGGAAAGAAGGAAAAAGAAAAGAGAAAAGAAAAAGTGTTGAGGAGAAGAATACATATGGGAGAGAGGGAGGGGAGCTTGTAAAAGGGATGAGGATGGGAGTCAACAAACTGCAAAAAATAACAAAGCAACCAATCATCCAAACAAACATAGTCAAATCGAGGCAATGCAAAATGAAACCAGAGTAAAAACAAATAAAACAGAACACACACAACAAACAAAAACCAAACCAACCAAACAAACAAACAAACAAAAAACCCCCTGCTAGTTTGTAAGTACAGAGCTGAATTGGCCTCTGTAGCCCTTTTGGATCTGTGTGGATATTTTCAGCTTTTAAATATCTGCTCTCTCTATTAGATATTCTAGTGTGTCTCTGGCATTCTTATTTGCTCTCTCTGTCACTGCAGGCTGGCTGTTTCGCTGATGCCTCTCCTGCTGCAAGCTTGTGTCTCTGAGCTCTCCATAGGGCCTGTCTGCATCTCTCTCTCTGCCTTTGCTGGTGGCGGGAGTGCAGTCTAAATACCAGGCATTTTCCAGTGTGCCTGGAAGGTCTGTATACCCTGTGTGCACTGGGTTCTTCCCATGCTTCTGTTTGTATTTAATCACTAGATGGGCGGGTGACTGAGTCTGTCCTTTTTATAGAGGCCCCTGCACCCCAGGGGTGCAATTTAACTTACAGATCCCTGCTGCTCTGGCTCTGGTGGGAGGGGTGAGCTGGGTGTCCTTGGTGCAGACTTAAGCTGGTTGTCCCAGGTGTTCTTGATTGCTGTTGATCCTGCTGGGATATGCTGCCTGATTATGGTGCGGAGTTCCGTAGCTGCTTACTTCACCTCTGGTCCCTGGGTGGGTAGGAGGTTGTTGAAGGTCTTGGTGCTAATAGACCTTGGTCTGGGCGGCTCGCAAAATGGTGGCTGGCAAGATGGTGGCCACTGGTTCGCGGTGGTGCATGCCACTGCAGCGTGCACCAGCTCCTTTGTTCTCCCTGGGCTCTGCTCAGCTGCTTCTGTTACTTTGTTCACTTTTTTGCTGCTTTGCTTTTCATTCCTTCCATCAAGAAGCTGCTTTTGTGGCAGATTTGGTTCAAGCTCTGTAGTGCAGTTGATCGCTGCTCTGGCTCTGGAGGGACAGGTGAGCTGGGGTGGTCCCGAGGGGGCTTATGCTGGTTGTACCACACATTCTGGTCACTGTGGAAGGTGCGGCGATATGCCACCTGGTTAGGGTGTGGAGTTCTGGAGTCGCTTACTCCACATCTGGTTGCTGGGTACACAGCAGTGTTAGTAGACTCCTGTGTCGAGCTGCAGCTTAATGGCTGCCACTGTTCTGGGGCGTGGTGTTGCTGCCGAGTGAGCAGACAGGCTCCTTTGCTCTCCTTGGTCAACTTTCTGGGGTCTCTTCAGCTGTATTTCAATTCTCTTTGCTTTGTTTGCTTTTTTGTTGCTTTTTTTTCTTCTGTCAAGAAGCTGCTTTTATGGCAGATTTGATTTGAGCTCACAGCACCTGAGGAGAGGTGTTTCACTCAGACACCATCTTGGGCTCCTCCCCAAGATATTCTTTAATATTTTATGTGGGCTTGTGAAGATCAGATGTAAATACAATTCTCCAGACTGTCCGGGCTTAGTATTTCTCATTTTCATTTGTGAACTGGCTCTAATGACAAGAACCACCCAAAATGTCACTCGCATGTAAGAACAAAGTTGCTTGCTCACATTTTATATACTAATGGGTTGAAGTTTTGGTCATTGGCTCCTAACAAACACAAAGATTCCATGTTTATGTTTCCTCATTTACTATTTCCAGGAAAATATACCTTTCAACTTACAAAAGTTAACCATTAGCTAGAAATAGGAGAAGTAGGAAAAGGAATTGGGGAGCATTTTTCAGGTGTCCCTTGGATGCAAACATTGTCCAGGAATCTGGTTTAAATGCAGTTAGAAATGCTTATATCTAATTTGTTCCCCAAGCAAAAATCTTGGCAAAATCCTAAATTCCTCTCCATGCCTCTTTGGAAATAAAACACTTGCATGTGTCCTTTTGTCTGCTGTCCAAACCAACAATGATTCTCCTGCCAATTGGTAGTGTTTTAGCTATTATGGTGTGTAAATGAAGCAGTGACAGAAATAGAAACTCCAATTAAAAGATAATACTACACCAGACCATTCTTGCTCCACAGTTGCACTACATCTCTAAGCTCTATGATACCCAAGGCAGGCGATAGAATGCACTGCACATATGATGCCCTGCTCCTCTCCATCTCTTAGGAAGAATGGACGTAAGCCTAATGAATATTTGCTTAAATAAACATGCAGACTACAAATCTCTACATATTGTTGGAAAATGTAGAAACAATGTACGTATCAAACATCACTAAGCAAGCTATTTTATCAAGAACTGAAGCCACTTCACTCTTAAGGATGTTTTCCTATTGCAAGAATGGGCAATATTTGTTGTAGTGAAAAATTTTAACTGTGTAACTATACATTTGCTTATAATACATTTATAACCACTAAAAATATGTGTTAAATTGTGAGAATATAAAATGACTCATTTGAAAGTGGCCTGGCTAATTGATAGCTTAAAAAATTTCATGGACATATTCATATGTAAAACTGCCTAATTCAGAATTGAAACCAGATTACAGTTAATATAAAAATACCCTTGTTGCATTTAGTAACACTAGACTCAAGCACAATTATGTTGATTAAAGACCTCGTATTTGTGAGAGGAATGCATTTTATTTTAATGAAAACATCTTTCTTATTTTTTTTCACTATAAAAGGTAAAAATAGTCAATGTAAAAATTAAAGAATATAGAAAAATGTAAAGTAAATATCAAAATTACCTTCACCACTCAAAACTTATAATACAGGGATGTTTATCATTTCAAACTTTTTTCTGTGTGTGTGTGTGTGTGTGTGTGTGTGTGTGTGCATGTGTGTGTATACGCACGTGCTACGGACAGAACCCAGGACCTTATGCAGGAGAGACAAAGTGCTCTACCATTGGGTTACCTCTCCAGCCCCCAGGGTTTCTTTGCATTGGCACTCAAACATAAACATACACACACCTACTTATTAAAATGGATCACACCATAATACATATTTGTTCAATTTTAAATTTTAATAGTTCAGCATGTACAAAATTTCTTAGTTGAATTTATACCTATATTATTATTTGTAATTAATGCATGGTGATCAAAAATATAAACTACAATTACTTGCTTAATATGTCATTTATTTTTGACATCTGGATAATTTCTTAAAGTAATTTTAAAGACTATTTTAGAATATTTTATCTCAAAAATTGCTTAAAACTTAGAACTGTTTAAAACTTGAAATAGGTATTTAAAAATTCAACTTTGCATATCGGCACATGCTTGTAATCCCAGTACTTGGGAGGCTGAGACAGGAGGATAGTAGGTTAGAGGACAGCCTCAGCAGTAATGAGACTCTCATCAACCTAGCAAGACACTGTTTCAAAATAAAAATTAAAAAAAAAATAGGGCTAGGGGTGTAGCTTTGAGGTAGAATGCCCCTGGGTTCAATCCCTAGTACTGTGCGCGCGCGCACACACACACACACACACACACACACACACACACACACACACACAAATCAATTTTGCCACTTTTGCTCTGGATCATTCTTTTCTTTTCCTTCCTTCATTCTTTTTTCTTCCTTCCTTCCTTCCTTCCTTCCTTCCTTCCTTCCTTCCTTCCTTCCTTCCTTCCTTCCTTCCCTTCCTCCCTCCCTTCTTCCCTCCTTCTTTCTCTCTTTGTTCCTTTCCTCATTCATTCATTCTTTCATTTATTTTTGACATAGCTCCCTACCCCATATATATACACATATATGTGTTATATACACATAGATAATCAGGTTAATAGAACATTGAAAACAAAAATGACATATACTAGACCTATCTGATTTCTGGCTCTTAAATAAAAGGTATACTAGCATTTTTGCCCTCTGGCATGTGTCTTATTTGAACAGGATCTTGAAATGTTCTTTCTTTCTTTTTTTTTTTTTGTTTATGGTACTGGGGATTGAACCCATTGGGGTCTTAGCCTGGCTGGAAAGACCCCGCCTCTAGATGGCGCCTGGCAGAGTGCCAGAAGCGACTGCAGGTGGTAACATCCTAGGGCTGCGCCACGCCAGATCGCATGCACCAGCATGCCCAGCTCGTGGCCAGCCCAGGTGAGAGCTGTATGAGGCACCTCGTGGCTCAAGTCCTGCGTGGCTTTAAGAGCCTCCAACTCTTGCCCAAGGTGTGGTTGCTGGGTGGTTGCTGTGTGGTTGCTGGGTGGTTGCTGTGTGGTTGCTGGGTTGTGGTTGCTGGGAGGCTGGTGGTTGCTGGAGAAAGGGGTTGTTGGGGGTCTGTTGGAAAGGTACTATTGCAAGGAACGGCTATGGAGAACGAGAGTGGGGTTAGAGAGACGATTATGGTTGGAGGGACGGTTGCTGTCAGGGTTAAGAGAATGATTACTGTTACTATTACTGCTTGGGTAGCATCCTTGATCTCAGAGAGAGAGAGAGAGAGGTATAATAAAGAGAAGTTTGAGCCAGCAACGTTCAGTCGGCGTCTTTATTGGGGCCTCACGGTTGAGGGTTCAGCCTGGGGTCCTGATAGAACCCATGGGCATTCTACCTCCAAGATATACCCCCAGCCCTATTTTCTTCTTTATTTTGAAACAGGGTCTCATTAAGTTATAGAGAGCTTCACAAGTTGCTGAGGCTGTCCTTGAATCTGAGATCCTCCTGTCTCAGCCTCCAAGGTACTAGGATTACAAGTGTACACAACCCCACCTGGCTGAAATTTCTAGTAAGAACAAATGTATAATAAAAATGAAATTCTATAGGCTGAATTTAAGAAGAAAATCAGTTTCAAAACTTTGGGAGATCTTATCCAGGGACCCAAGAAAATGCAGATGGATTTCTTCCATTTTTTCTTTTGGTACTGGGAATTGAACTCAGGAGCACTCTACATCTGAGCTTTACCCCCTGACTTTTTTATTCTTTATTTTGAAATAGGTTCTCACTGAGTTGCTGAGGGTCTCTCTAAGTTGCTGAGGCTGGCCTTGAACTTGGGATCCTTCTGTTTCAGTCTCCAAAGAACTGGAATTACAGATCTGTGCCACCATGCTGAGCTAAGAGAGGATTTCTTGAGTATTCTTAGAGAAAGCTATGCTGGCAGAATGTGTAGAGATATTGTCTGTTCCCTCATACGATGCCTAGTTTTCTTTGGTGCTCAGTGGAGCCACTCAGAGAACTCCAGATGCATCCCTTGAACTTTGGAAACCCAGGAAATAAAAGTCTGACTTCTACCCTAGGAAACTGGGAGGTCAGGAAAGAGAAGCTGACCTCATGGTGAACCCAGGGGCATTCTACCTCATGCTGTGGCTGCTTACATAGGAAGGGAGTGTGTTTCCTGTCCACTGTGGTCCACAGTGTGTGTGGCTGTCTCACATGACCTTGGAGCCATTTTTTACTCCCAGGAAGATAACCACCTCAAAGGAATGAAAGATTCCCAACAGTGAGCACCGGGGCTGTGGCTAGACACAAAGTGGCCAGGCAAAGATAAGCACATCCTGCAATGGAAGAGCTTACAAAGGCATTTCAAAGAGAGAGGGTGAGCAGCTGTTCACCTGGAACCTGAAAGTCCTGACAGAATGTGAAAAACACACATACTATGTCAGAACATGGTCTTTCCACAGCTTCTGGCCTGCCTGGCCTCCCGGGGGGGGGCAGCTCCTGTAGTTAGCAAATGCAGCTGGAGGAGCTGTGTGGGGAAAGATTGAAGAAACACCCCCGTCTACTGCCACCTCTTCCTGCCCCAAATCTGACAGGCCATGGTGGGCCCAGCTGGGGAATGGAGTATGACTCTAAATCATATTTAAACATCTCATTGCCATCAAAGGCCAGTCATTTTAACTTCTAAACTGAGGCTTTTGTGCTATTTAAAGTGGTAATGTTGTGTATTGCATAATTCATTGGATGAATCCAAAATTTCACATAGGGACAGGGAATTTACTTTAAAGGGAAAATGGTAGAAAAATTAAATTGTGTCTTGAGTGTATCCCTTGAGTGACATGTGTCTAACAGGCTGTTTGCCTTCCTCTTAGTGAAAACATTGGGGATTCTGCTTCTAAGCTGGCTGGTAACAACACTAACGTGTGTGTGTGTGTGTGTGTGTGTGTGTGTGTGTGAGGCATCTGGGACCTCCCATGTGTCATTTAAGAAGTTCCTAAAGGCAAATGAGGTGCTTAAAAAAAACAAAACTAGAGTGCTTGGTATACCTCACTTGGGAAGTGTAGTTTATGTGACAAAAATAAAAAGAAATAATGTTTCTTGAAGAATAATTCAGAGACATTTCTTAGTTATTTTTGCATTGTGCTTATTAGTTTATTTTGCAGGGAGATTGTTTACTCATGAATTGGATGGTAGACTGAGCCAAGAAATAAAGGCAAAAACAGGAATCCTAAGGCAGAGGAGAGAAAAAGAAGTTGTGAACAGTTTGGAAACAGTGAATATTATTTGCACAATTTTTTGTGTAAGCTGATCACCTGGCAGCTAGTGGAGAGAGGCAGTCTGTTTTTCAGGAGGGCATCAAGGCATGGGAGACAGCAATTTTCATTGTTTGTTTAGATAGCCTTACTTGTTGGGCTTGGATCCAATGGTGGTACCATCTTACTGTAGCATCTGCCCTACCTCTTCCTTCTTCCCTTCACTCTGGGTTTAGCCACTCCTGTATCAATTTGTTCTTTTTTTTTTTTTTTTTTTTTTTTTTTTGCGGTACTAGGGATTGAACTCAGGGGCATTCTACCTCCGAGCTATACCCCCAGCCCTATTTTTTATTCTTTATTTTGAAACAGGGTCTCACTAAGTTGCGGAGTGCCTCACTAGGTAGCTGAGGCTGGCCGCGAACCCGAATCCTCTGGTTTCAGCCTCCCGAATGCTGGGATTACAAGCGTGCGCCACCATGCCCGGCTATCAATTTGTTCTATAGAATCCTCTTTATTCACAACCGTCCCCAGCCCTCCTTTTGTCCATTCTAAGATGGCTTCAGCAGGTTTGCATTAGGGAGAGAAATCATGTATCCAGCATAAAGGCTGATTTTTCTATATTACAAAGCACAGAGACCTTTCCCTCCTTTAAAAAAAATACATTTGGGAACAAAATTATGTCATTTGAAGGAAAATGGATGGAACTAATGGAACTAGAGAATATTGTGTAGAGATCAGCCAGTCTCAGAAAGTCAAGGCTGTATGTTTTCTCTCATATGAGGAAGCTAGAACAAAAATGGGAAGCAAAAGGGACTCCAGTTCATTGAGGAGAGAGACCAGTAGAATAGTAGAAGGGATTAGGGGAAGGAGATGAGGAGGGGGAAGACAGGTATTGAGGAAGGGAACAGATCTAATAAGATTATGTCTATATAAGAAGGTTTCACTACCAATCTGACTAACATGTATCCAGAGAGAAAGAGGGAGCAGTGAGAGGTATGTGTGGAGAGGAATACACCAAGTCATGCATGCGTGTATGTCTGTACTACTTTGAATCTATGATGTATAATAATTACATTAAACCAATACAAGTATAAAAATATAAGGTGAGATAAAGGAGGGAACAAAAGAGAAGATGTCAGCTTAAAGTATCTTTCAAGGGGAAAATTGGGAAAGATTTTTTTAAGAGGATGACTACAGTTTGGGGGGTAGCTGCTGGGAAGTGACAGTTGGCTTTGGGTAAACAGGTGAGGATTTGGGGGCATGTCTATGGCATGTGATATAGTATTTCTCCTTGGTGGTTTTTTTTTTAAAGTTCTGCTATAGTGATTTAAATTGCTTTTCAATCCTTTTGTCATTCTTATGGAAGCAATGGTGAAAGAGCCAAAGTTATTTCAATTATATATATTAAAGATATGATAGGCCTTCAATAATGACACCTGTCAAACCAGATTCATCAAACTTATTCAACCACACTATTCTATTTTAGAGAATGTGATTTCATATGCAATTATTTGGAACTCACTTTGGGAAATGTGATTCCTGACTCACATTATCTCAAGATAGATTGAGAATTTTTGAAAATCACCCATTTTTCCTAATTTAATTTAACTGAGCCATATAAAGTTTAATGGGAAAGGACTGTACTGGGTTAGATAGTGTCACTGCTATCCCTGTCCCCCACAAATCCATGTCCTTCTCAGAAGCTCAGAATGGGAACTTATTTGGAAACAACATCATTGCAGATATCACTGGTAAAGATGAAGGTGTGCTGGAGTAGGGTGTGTCCTTAAGCAAATGTGACTGATGTTCTTATAAGGAGAAAGACATACAGGGACAGAGACACTTGAGGGAAAATGCTGCGTAAAGATGGAAGCTACTGGGTATGGTGGCACATGCCTATAATCTGAGTACTTTGGAGGCTGAGAAAGGAGGATAACAAGTTTGAGGACAGCCTTAGCAAGTAGTGAAACTCTCAGCAACCTAGTGAGACCTGTTTCATAACAAAAAGTATTTTTTAAAAAAAGGTCCAAGGTGTAGCTAGGAGGTAGAATGCACATGGGTTCAATCCCCAGTAAAATACACACACACACACACACACACACACACACACACACACACACACACAGGATGGAGGCAGAGAGGAGATTGACAAGTCTACATGCCAAGGAGCACCAAGGATTATCAGAGGAGATTAAAGGACAGATTCTTCCCTGGTGCCCTCAGAGGCAGCATGGTCCTGCTCAGGCTTTGATTTTGGACTCTAGCCTCCAGCACCATGAGAGAATCCATTTCTGTTGTTTGTGATAATTTGTTAAGGCAGCCCTAGAAAATCGATATCATGACCATGTCGCAAAACTTACAAAATGTCTGACTTCTCAATTTTCAAAACTTGAAGACCATTTAACAATGAAAGGAAATGAACTATGAATACATTAAAATACATATTAATGTCAAAACAATTATAGTGAGTGAAAGAGGATGGATGAAAAGAGTGTACACTGTGCGGATTCACTAACACAGAATCTAAGCACTATAAACTAAACTATAGTGACAGCAGGTGGTTGCCTGGGGCAGGAGTCCCAGGAGGAGCAGGGATAAGCAGTCCCAGGATAAGCAGATCATTGATCAGCTCATTATCTAGGGTGCAGTGGACATGTTCACTATCTAGACTGCAGCTGCGGTTTCATCCTGTACGTGTATGACAAGACTTACCAAAATTGCATACCTTAAGTATGTGCGACTTACTGTATGTTAATTAGATCTTAATAAAGCTTCTTAAAATAAATGGACCTGGGACTCATTAGTTTCAAATAACCAAGGAAGGCTTGTGCAAGCACGCATGGAGGAAGGATGACAGGAAAACGAGCACTTCCCCTGGTGTGTGCTCTCTCTTCTTCTCGCTCTATTCTTGTACTTAATTGAAAGTGGTAAAACAAACACATTATCGAAACAGCTCTAATTATTTTCTCTGGACTAGTCTCTAGCAAATTAAGAAAAGGGAGCTGAGAAAGCCATTTCAGCCCTGAAATAACGCCATGGAATCTTCTCTCCCGAGAGGATCTCAGCACATAGCAAACCCAGACTCTTCAATAGTATGGATCAGGTGCTTCAGGCACAGCTCCATGGACACGTTGAGGGTGAACCATGGGAGACACTTATTCCTCTCTCCCATTTCTCTAGCGCATTCATTTTCCCTCTCACTTTTCCTCTTGGCCTTAATTAAATGTCACAGCTGAAAGAGGTTACCAAAACAAATTACTGAAAGAGTTCTACTAACTCCATCTGTCCTGGAAGCTGGGGCTCACACTCTGTCTTTGTCTGCAAAGGCTTTGCTCACTTCTGCCTTGGTGAGGCCCACAGTTCTCTTTCCCATTGATGCCATGTAAATGAGCTCTTGGCACGCTCTGCTTTCTACTGCCTCCCCGGTCACATGGCACGCTTGGCCTTTTGAGCCTTATCTGCTTATCTTCAAAGTCTCTCAACTTTGAAATGCTCTTCTCCACTTCTAGATGACTCTAGAAGTCATCCCCATCTGGAGTTGGGGTCACAGTCTATTTCCAAAGGGCATTAGGCTTGACAGCAGCATGCATACATTTCTGGTAAGCTTCCCTCCATCACCCTCCAGCCCCGGGGTCTGTTTGGCCAGAGATCTGCCATGCTAGTGTGCAGCCAATGACATCAGATGCCTGCTCTGCATTTCTGTGACTGAGGCTTTGCCCACACAGGACAGGAGTGTTTGGGGAGGACACTCGACAAATGAGTGACAGGAAGGGGCGTGCATATGACCAGCTCCCTCTCCCCTCAGGGGAGCTCATTTGAGCTGCATCCCACACTGCTTCCTCAGCCTCTCCCATGGGATACAGTTTCAGTTGACCATCCTATAGATGACTTATCAACATGTCCTTTTTTATATGCTTTTATTGATGCATTGTACTTGTTCATCATAGTGAGGTTCAAAGTGATACAAGCATACATGTACACTATACTTGGTGTGTTTCCTTTTACATCCCATCCCACTCCCCCTCCCTCTCTGTACATGTTATAGAGATTGGCAGTGATGTCTTCTTATATGGACATAGCATTATTCACGAAGACTCCTGTTTGCCTCCCGATCTCCTTCCCAATACCCCTTCCACTATTCTGCTAGTTTCTCTCCTCATTCATTCCTTTTGTTTCTTATTTTCTTTCTAGCTATCACATATGAGAGAAAACATATAGCCCTTGACTTTCTGAGACTGGCTGATCTCATGTAGCAGAATATTCTTTACATCTATCCATTTACCTGAAAATGGCATAATTTTGCTCTTCGTATGGTTAGGTAAAATTCCATTGCATGCATATTTTTTTATTCATCCATCTGTTGATGAACGTTGAGATTGATTTCATAATTTGGCTATTGTGAATTATGCTACTGTAAACATGGATTTGCATTTATTGCTATAGTATTCTGACTTTAATTCTTTTGGAAAGATTCTGAGGAGTGGTATAGCTGGGTCATATGATAGTTTCATTCCTATTCTTTTGAGAAACCTCCATACTTAATCTCCATAGTAGTTATGCTGATATATAATAGCACCAACAGTGTATAAAAGTTCCAACTTCCCCTTATCCTTGCCATCATTTATTATTGTTTGTATTCTTGATAACTGACATTCTAACTGCAGTTAGGTGGAATCTCAGTGTCATTTTGATTTGCATTTCCCTGTGCTAAAGATGTTGAACATTTTTTCCATGTATTTGTTAGCTGTTAGCTATTTGTATTTCTTCTTTCTAGAAGTGTTTATTCAGTTCAGTTGCCAATTTTTTGATTGGGTTATTTGTTTTTAGTATTAATGTTTTGGGTTCTTCATATGTTCTAGATATTAGTCTAGAGCAACTTCTCACATTCTAAATAGAGGAGTAGCTTTTTCCATTCTGTAGGCTCCATATGCCCTTTATAAGTCACCTTCTCTATTTTTGTAACATCCCCCATTTCCCTGCCAATGTTGCAGGAATTTTCCAGATAAATTGTTTGCCTTCAAATTCTCTTCTATATCTGCTTTCAGGGAAGCCCACCTGATACTAAGACCTTGTGTCAGACCCCATTGGCCACTGGGGCCTCTGCTCAATCCCTGATCTCACACTCCGGAGTTTCTGACTCTGGTCTCCCTCCAGCCCCATTTCCTACAGTTGAGTAACCACTTGGACCTTCACTGGTGGCCACATGCTTGAGCCCTCCAGGCAGACTTCCTGCATTCCTTCCCAGAGAACATTTGCACTGAATAGAGATGCACCTTCTCTGCTCAAGAGACCTGTAGGAGAGAAATGCCCCATGGAAGACTTGATGAAATCACAGAAGAGTTAGTTAGCCATGTCAGTAAGTATAACATCCCTCTGCCTCAAAAAGACTGCCCTGCTTTTGTGACTTTCTTTGCATGGCTTGGATCCTGGCATCTAGGGAGCAGTAAATGGGAAGAGAGAGCAGAAATGGGAACAGAAATATCCCTCCTCTTCCCCTACTGAAAGTCTTTCCTGCAGCTTGAATGATAACGTGGTCCCAAACTCAAGACCTAAATTGTGGTAGAATCATATCCCTTTATCCCCCTGTGGTTAGCAGAATAACACTCCCTCCCCCCTGGCCAATTGTCCATGCCCTAATGGCTGGAACTTGTGAGATGTCACCTTATATGGGTGGAAAAAGGAACTTAATAGGTGCGATTAAACTTACAAAGTTTAAGATGTGGAAGAATATTTGGGATAATATCCAGGTTACCTCAGTCCTTAAAAGAGCGAGACTTTTCCTAGCTAGGGGAGAAAAAATAAAAGATATAACAAAAAGGAAATATTGGAGGCATGAGGGGACTTCACCTGCCATTGCTGACTATGAAGATGGAGAAAGGAAGCCATGGGACAAGGTGTGTGGATGGCCTCTAGAAGCTGGACATGGCTCTCAGCTGACAGGCCTACAATCAAGAGGACTTATCTGTCAGCAAGCAGATGAGCAAGGAAATAAATGTTCCCCTAAGGCCACCAGCACAGAACAGAGTCCTGTTGACCTCCTGATTCTAGCCGAGACAACCCAGGCTGGATTTCTGACTCGAAGAAATTTTTTGTATTCTATAGGCTACTTGATTTGCAGTCATTTGTTATGAAAGCAATAGAAAATAAAGACAGGGATAATCTGAAGAGCTTCTTTACATGCTGAGGATTCCTTCAAAAGAAGACA
The DNA here is from genome assembly GCA_004027655.1 of Graphiurus murinus. Taxonomy (NCBI): domain Eukaryota; kingdom Metazoa; phylum Chordata; class Mammalia; order Rodentia; family Gliridae; genus Graphiurus; species Graphiurus murinus. Next base: position 12,958 of record PVLC010010773.1, read on the forward strand.
AACCTTTTGTAAGTGTCTTCCTGTTGGCTTGCAAAATGACAAACATTTTGCCAAATCTCTCTTTGAGCGTCTACTTGTCAGAGAACAAAGGGAGAACCCTAGGCAAGAGATCTAAAGCCCAGAATTTATCATCATCGCCTCTAAAGGGACAAACCAGAACCACACTCCACACCCTGTCTTATGTTTCTTTTTCTGCATAAGCTTTTGTCTTTCAAAGCTCCACGTTTCTTAGGGAGGGACTTTGGGAAGTTCCAATCAAGTAGAATAGTATTTATTGCTTTACTTTGCTTTTAAATCTACCCCTTCATTACATAGAAACAGCCATCTCTTTCTTTTTGGGATCCTGGAATCTCAGTTAATACACTGGCCTGACCCCCCCCCCCAACACACATTATTTCAACCCAGTCATTTTCCAGATATCCAAGCAGAGTTGAGAGGCTTGACTCATTAATGGAACTGTGGTCACCTATCGTGGGGTGGACAATGCACCTGACTCTTAGAACACAGACTTAGAGGAAACACTTCCTGCCTCACAACTGGGATTAAGAGCTCCACAGAGCATGTATTTACCTGAGTGATGATAAGGGTCACATCTTACTTGAGACCTTGTAATTTTATTGGAGTGTATTGCATTATTTTTAGAATCAGAAAAATAATTCAAATATTTTGTTTTTGTTTTTATTTATAGAGTATTCTGAGAAAACTCATTCTGAGGTAGACACGTGATCTTATTATCTCAGGTGCTGAGGTCATGTTTTAAAATGGTTTTTGTTTCTCCTAAGAGTGATTTTTAAAAGAAGGAGCCTGTGAGCCAGGTGTGGTGGTGCACGCTTGTAATCCCAGCATTTGGGAGGCTGAGACCAGAGGATCTGGGTTCGCGGCCAGCCTCAGCTACCTAGTGAGGCCCTCCACAACTTAGTGAGACCCTGTTGCAAAATAAAGAATAAAAATAGTGCTGGGGGTGTAGCTCGGAGGTAGAATGCCCCTGAGTCCAATCCCCAGTACTGCAAGAAAAAATTTTTAAAAAAAAGGAGCTTTTAAACAATAGCTTTTGCTATTGTTTAAATCTTCTTTATTCTATTTTCTGTATGTCTTCTGATCATTAGAGCAGAGAAGGGAGAATTAAACATCTTTCACACCAGTGGTGATTTGTCAATTTTTTCCAGTTTTCTGACAAATATATTTATTTTAGAAGCCATATCAATATTGAGCTAATTTGGATTCTTTTAATGCTTTTGTAAATAAAAACCTTTATCAATTTTTAATTATTTTTCCACTTTGTCCAGAAAGTTTATTTTAATATTAATATATCTACACTGACACTTTTAGATAGTATTTTAATAATATCTCATGTCCCTTATTTTAGGTTTTATAAATTTCATTTGCTTGACATTTTAAAATAAATAAATAATATTTCAGAAGTAAAAAATAAAATAAAAATAAAAAATAAACTGGGTGTGGTGGTGCACACTTGTAATCCCAGCATTTGGGAGGCTGAGACCAGAGGATACAGTTCATGGCCAGCCTCAGCTACCTAGTGAGGCACTCCGCAACTTAGTGAGACCCCATTTCAAAATTAAGAAAAAAAATAGGGCTGGGGGTATAGCTCAGAGGTAGAATGCCCCTGAGTTCAATCCCCAGTACCGCAAAAATAAATAAATAAATAAATAAAATAAAATAAAAATAGTTTTTTTTCACTTTTTTATTTTTATTAATTGGTTCCTTGTAATCATACATCTTTGTTAGGTACAAGCTGATAAAGGCATATATGCACGTGTTTCTCATTTAACCCCTTCCCCAATTCCCACCCCACTCCCTAGCCCTCTCTCCTTCTCAAGTTCAGTTTAGTGATTGACTTTGATAATATTTGTGAAAGTACATCATGTCCATTAGGGTATCCCCCACCCCTGTCCATCCCCTTCAGTTAAGTCAACTTCTTTGCTTATAGAGGGCTTCTCCTTTTTCATCTGGAGTCCCTCTTATGCCCCATCTTCTCCCTAGCATCCGCATATTAGGGAGAACATATGCTTTTTTACTCTTTGTGACTGACTAATCTCACTTAACATAATGTTTTCCAGTTACATCCATTTCCCTGCAAATAACATGATTTTGTTCTTCTTTATGGCTGAGTAAAATTCCATTGTGTACATATCCCATAGTTTTGTAATCCATTTATCTGTGGATGGACATCTTGGCTGGTTCTATAGTTAGGCAACTGTGAATTGTCCAGCTATAAACATAGATACACATGCATCTGTCTGATAGTTTGGTTTCCATTCTTTTGGATAGATACCCAGAAGTGGTATTGCTGGATCATATGGTAGGTTCATTCCCATTCATCTGAGGTTCCTCCACACTGTTTTCCAAAGTGGTTTCACTAATTTGCAATCCCACCAAAAATGTATTAGGGTTCCCACTTCTCCACACCCTTCACCCTTGCCAGCATTTGTTGTTGTTCATGTTTTTATGATTGCCATTCTGATTGGAGTTAGGTGAAATCTCAAGGTAGTTTTGATTTGCATTTCTCTGATTGCTAATGATGTAGAACATTTCCTAATACATTTATTGGCCATTTGTATTTCTTCTTTTGTGAAGTGTCTATTTAGATCCTTTGTCAAATTTTTTGATTGGATTATTTGTTTTCTTATCTGTGATTTTCTTGAGTTCTCTGTATATCCTACATATTAGTCCTCTATCAGAAGAGTAGCTGGCAAAATTTCTCTCCCACTCTGTGGGGTCTCTGTTGAGGTTCTCGATAAGTTTCCTTTGTTGCACAGAAGCTCTTCAGTTTAATGCAATCCCATGCAATGATCTTCCTCTGAGTTGCTTGTGCTTTTGGGGTCTTGCTGAGAAAATTTTTACCTGTGCCTATGTGTTGAAGTGTTGGTCCTATGCCCTCTTCAAGTAGCTGCAAGGTCTCTGGCCTGACTTCCATGTCTTTGATCCATCTTGAGTTGACTCTTGTGCAGGGTGAGAAAGTGGGGTTTATTTCCATTTTCCTGCATATGGTTAACCAGTTTTGCCAACACCATTTGTTGAAGAGGCTATTTTTTTTCCAGTATATATTTTTGGCTCGTTTTTAAAAAATCAGTTGGCTCTAAGCACGTGGGTCTGTTTCTGAATCTTCTTTCTGTGACATTGGTCTATGTGTCTATTTTTGTGCCAATACCATGCTGTTTTTATTACTGTGGCTTTGTAGTAGAGTTTGAAGTCAGGTATTGTGCTACCTCCTGCATGGTTCTTATTCTAAGAACTACTTTGGCTATCCTGAGCTTTTTGTTTTTCTAGATGAATTTAAGGACTGATTTTTCTATGTCTGTGAGGAGTGACCTTGGTAATTTCATAAGTATTGCATTGAATCTGTAGATCATTTTTGGGAGGATGGCCATTTGATGATATTTATTTTGCCTATCCAAGATCATGGAAGATCTTTTCATCTTCTAAGGTCTTCATCAATTTCTTTTTCAAGTTTTTATAGTTTCCTTCTCTTGCCTTTTTCTCTAGCTAGAGTTTCAAGTACTATAGAAGTTGTGATAATGGACATCCTTTTCTTGTTCCTGTTTTTAGTGGGAGCTCTTGCAGTTTTTCCCCATTTAATATGATGCTGGCTGTGGGCCTATTGTATATTGCCTTTATGATGTTGAGGTATGTTTCTTCTATTCCGATTCTCTGCAGTGCTTTCAGCATGAATGGGTGTCGGATCTTGTCAAATGCTTTTTCAGCATCAATTGAGATGATCATGTAATTTTTGTCTTTGATTCTGTTTATGTGGTGAATTACATGGATTGTTTATCGTATGTTGAACCAGCCTTGCATCCCTGGGATGAACTTGGTCATGGTGTATAATTTTCTTGGTGTGGTTTTGAATGCGCATTGCTACTATTTTATTTAGCAATTTTGCATCTAAGTTCATCAGTGATATAGGCCTATAGTTTTCTTTTCTTGAGCTGTCTTTATTTGGCTTTGGTATTAATGTGATGTTGCCTTCGTAGAATGTGTTTGGGAGGGTCCCGTTTCTTTCTATTTCATGGAATAGTTTGAGGAGTATTGGGATTAGCTCTTCTCTAAATGTTTTATAAAATTCACTTGAAAAACCATCTGGCCCTGGACTTTTGTTTGATGGTAAACTCCTTATTGCTGTTTCTATATCTTTGATTGTTATTGGTCGGTTTAAGTTTTCTAAACTTAAAGTTTTATTTTCTTGACTCAATTTAGGAAGGTTATGTGCGTCTAGAAATTTTTCAATTTCTTCTATGTTTTCCATTTTGTTGGAGTATAGTTTTTCAAAGTAGTTTCTGATTATCCTCTGTATTTCCATACTGTCGGTGGTAATATCCCCCTTTTCATCTCTTATTTTGGTAATTTGGATTGATTCTCTCTCTCTTTTGGTTAGGTTGGCCAATGGTTTATCTATCTCGTTTATTTTTTCAAGAAACCAGCTTTTGGTTTTGTTGATTTTCTGTATTGTTTTTTTATTCACTATTCCATTAATTTCTGCTCTGATTTTCATAATTTCCTGTCTTCTACTGGCTTTGGGGTTAGACTATCTTGTTTTTCAAGGGCTTTGAGGTGTGTCATCAGGTTATTTGTTTGGTGAGTTTCCATTCTTCTTATGTGGGGACTCAGTGCTATAAATTTTCCTCTTAGTACTGCCTTCAAAGTGTCCCAGAGGTTTTGATATGTTGTGTCTCTGTTTTCGTTATTTTCTAGGATTTTTAAAATTTCTCCTCTTACTTCTTCTATGACCTAATCCTCATTCAGCAGTGTGGTGTTAAGTCTCCCTGTGTTTACAGATTTACTCTGGGTTTTCTTAGAGTTTATTTCTAGTTTCATTCCATTGTGCTATGAAAAGATGCATGGAATTATGTTACATTTTTTGAATTTGCCAGTGCTCAGTTTGTGGCCCAGAATATGGTGTATTTTGGAGAAGGTTCCATGGGATGCTGAGAAAAATGTTAATTCAGCCGTAATTGGGTGAAATATTCTGTACTCCAGCCCTTCACTTTTAGTCTGTGGGAATCTTTGCTTGTAATATGTGTTTCTTGCAGGCAGCATATAGGTGGATTCTGGGTTTTAATCCATTTTGACACTTTATGCCTTTGTATTGGGGAGTTGAGGCCATTTGTATTCAGTATGATTATTGAGAGATGTTTTTTAATTCCTAAAATTTTGCACCTGAGAAAGTGACATTAATACACTGTAAGTTTAGCAAGGTATAATATTCAGCACAGACTTTATGCTTCTCCCAAACAAAATCAGATTTTATTTCAGGATGTTTTTACCTTAACACCTCCTCATTCTTACACTATTGCTTTTTTAAAAATTGGTGCATTATACTCATACATATTGATGAAGTTCAGGGTGGTAGTCATGTGTGCATGTTACTTTTTGAGCCCTCCCCCAGTTCCCACCCCACTCCCTCTCCCTCCCCACATTCCCATGCTATGTACATCATGACCATTTAGGTGTTTCCCTCTTCAAGTCTTTCTCCTCCTTCCATCTCCCTCAATTAAATCCACTTTTTCACTCCTAAGTTTTCCCCTTCTTTGTCTGGAGTCCCTCCTGTGTCTGGATTTCTCCCTAGCTTTTGCATATGAGGAGGAACATCTGACCCTTCATTTTTTGTGACTGACTAATTTCACTTAGCATATTATTCTCCAGTTCCACCCATTTTCCTACAAATGACATAATTTTGTTCTTCTTTATGGCTAGGTAGAATTCCATTGTGTGTGTGTGTATACCATAATTTTGTAATCCGTTCATCTGTTGATAGACATCTTTGCTGGTTTCATAGTTTGGCAATTGGCAATTATGAATTGTGCAGGTATAAACACAAATATATGTTACTATGGTAGTTTGGTTTCCATTCTTTTGGGCTAGATACCTAGAAGTGGTAGTGCTGGGTCATATGGTAGGTTCATTCTCATTCTTCTGAGGATCCTCCATACTGTTTTGCAAAGTGGTTGCACTAATTTGTAATCCCACCAACAATGTATCAGAGTTTATATTTTCCACAGCCTTGCCAGCATTTTTTATTATTTGTGTTTTTAATGGTTGGCAGTTTAATTTGGGTTAGGTGAAATCTCAGGGTAGTTTTAATTTGCATCTCTCTGATTGCTAATGATGTTGAAAATATTTCATATATTTATTAGCCATTTGTATTTCTTCTTTTGTGAAGTGTCTACTTAGTTCACATGCTCATTTTTATTACGTTATTTGTTGTTTGGTGGTGAGTTTCTTGAGTTCTTTGTATATTCTAGATATTAGTCCTCTTTCAGAGGAGTAAGGATTTTATTTCAATTTTATTCTTTAAATTTGCACATTTACCATGACATATTTATCACTTGCTTACCATGCCTTCTTTTTTAAATATATGCTTTTATTGGTGCATTGTAATTATACATCATAGTAAAGTTCAAAATCATACAAAGAAACAGGCATAAAGATCTTGGTGTGTTTCCTAAGGTTCCTGAGAGTCTCATTAAGTTGCTAAGGCTGGCCTCAAATCTGTAATCCTCCTGTCTCAGCCTTCCAAATACTGGGATTATAGGAATGTGCCACCATGGCTATATGCTCTTTTTCTAATTGTCATATGTTTGTCTTTTTTCTGGCTATTTCTAATAATAGAAAGAATTTTAAAAATAGTAGAGAAATTAAAATAAATAAGGAGTTTTATATTTTTACTAAGATGTGTACATACGTTTCTTTTTGTTGATCTTGATTGGAATCCATGTACTTTCTAATGTAATTCTTTGAGCAGTTCTGAAGTTATCATGTTAGTTATTGCTTCTAACCAACAGCCTCTTAATTTTCTTTCTGGAACCTTGATCATGCACGTTAGACCTTTTCACTCTGCTCCATCCTACTGTCTTTCTGGTGCATTGCCCATCTCTTGGTTCTTTTTTCAAATCTATTTTCCTATCTCTAATTTTAATGATGACAGTCTTCTTCATAATTTTCATTTGGTGCCTTTTCAAAACTTCCTGGTCAATTTTGAGTATCTTTTCTTCCTTTATCATATTTCCAACTCTCGAATATCTGTGCATTTATTAAACCTATTTATCATATACTTTGTGACTATTACTTTCCTAATGTGTTTTTCCTGACTGTCACTCATGATTCCTTCTTCCTCATGTGTTTGGAGATACAGTCAAATGGCATATAATAATGTTACAATCAAAAGATGGACCACATATACAATGATGGTTTCATGAGCCCACGGAGCCGGAAAATCCCTATTGCCTTGTGGCATCGTGGCCATTTTTATACCACAGCAAATGCATTGCTCATGCACTCTTGATGATGCTGGTGTATTGAAGTTGTATAAAAGTACAGCACATACACTTATGTACAGTATATAACACTCAGTAATGACAATAAACAACCATTTTCCTGGTTTATGTAGTACATCTCTTGATTGCACCAGGAGGCCACTTCAGGTGACTCACTTATACCATCTAGGTTTACACAATGCTCTCAAGTGTAGACAAGTAAAAAAAAACCTTCCAAGGGAGTGTAAGTGTACTCTATGATGTTAGCACAACCCTGAAATATAATGATGCATTTCTTAGAATGTGTCCCTGTTGTTATATATGATTTTGAGCTAATTTTTTTATAGAACTTTATCTTTGGGGATGCTTTGGAATTTTGAGTTAAGATGATGGTCTTCCAAAGAGGATGTGACTTTTTTTTCTGCCTGCTACTTGGGGTACTAGCAATTCAGTAACACTTTAATTTGTAGCCAGGATGTGGGTTACTTCAGGACAGATAGGTTTAGTAAATTTTGTCCCCAATTGGTGATGGTGGTTATGGTAATATATTTTTAGGGTGTTTCTTAAAAAATTACTATTAATAGCCAGGCATGGCGGTGCATGCCTGTAATTTTAGTATTTGTGAGACAGAGACAGGAGAATATCAGGTTCTCTGCCAGCCTCAAAAATTTAGCGAGGCCCTCCACAACTTAGTGAGAACTTGTTTAAAAATAAAAAATAAAAAATAGAGATAGGGTGTAGCTCAGAGATAGAATGCACCTGGGTTCAATCTCTAGTTTCACCACCCCAAAATTATTATTATCATTATTATTAAGGTTTCTCCTGTTGCCACCGCCAAGATATGAAACATAAATGGACCACCCTGTTGGAAGGTTGTTTTATTTCTTTGTCTGTGCTTGAGAGCATTGTTTTCTGAAGTTCCTAGCCTTATATTGGATCTTTCATCAGGACATCTACCTAGTTAAGACCCAACTTTTTTCTCCTATTCCCTAAAGTAGATCTCACTGAAATTCAAGGCTTAGAGCATCCAAGGTCAAAGCTACATAGAGAAAATTCTAGTTCTAGTCTTGCTTACTTTTTAAAATTGGGTCTGTTATTTCTACTCTTCAAAGCATACCACTATTTTTCACTAACAAGCTTACTTATTACTTTTAATTTTTAAAATTCAGTGTTGGGTAATACATGTTTTAATAACTAGGTAAGTTTTTCTCCTGATATGTTATTTTATGCTACTGGAGAGTTAACCTTTTACTCTCCCATTGATCTCTGCTATATTTGTAACTATGCATCTGATCAAACAGGTTCCCACTTCAGGAAGCTTGGGTTTAACACACCTGAGAGACTCTGAAGGGCTGTGTAGGACATGCATTAATCATCACAAGTGAATGATGAGAAAACTAAGATCTTTAGTAATGCACTGCATGGCCATTATTGATTAAGGACTGCTTCCAAAGATACTGACAGCTTCCAAAGATACTGACTTCCAAAGATACTGGTTTTGGACTTGTGCTGTGCAGGGGGAAGGAACATTTCTCAATAATAGAATCACTCATAATTGCTTTCAGTAAACAGAGGTGAGTGCTGAGAGGTTATGGAAGGGATAGATCCTGACAATATCTTCCACAGGACATCAAGAGATACAAAGATTAATACAAATCTTTATCTGGGAGAACATGAGTTTGGAGTGTCTTGCCTCCAGCAATTCACACACACACATATAAGGAGAAAACAATTTTATTAAAATAGAACCAACTCCAATATCACTAAAACTCTGGAGAGCTGTTGAGCTATGTACTGCTATGATCTGTATCTCCTGTACTTATCATGGAAGGGAGGAACATGCAGAAGACATTGAATTCTGTGTTATAGGAATGGTTATGTAGTTAAGCATGGTGGTGCACACTTGTAGACTCAATGATTTGGAGATTGAGACAGAGGTTTGCAGATTTGTGGCCAGCTTCAGCAACTTAGTGAGGCCCTCCACAACTTAATGAGACCCTGTTTCAAAATAAAAAATAAAAATAGGGCTGGGAATGTAGCTCAGTGATAGAATGATCCTGGGTTCAATCCTCAGTAACACACACACACACACACACACACACACACACACACACACACACACAAATGGTTATTTAAAGGGAAGAGATAAAGACACAGTTTGGAGAATGATAACATCAGGCCTGGTTCCCTGACTCATGAGCCAGCCTTCTGCAAAACAGAGCTGGTAGTAACTGTCTGCAACCAGCTGGACTCTTTTTATAACAATAGACTTATTGCTTTACCCTTTAAAGGTTGGAGACTACTTGGAAAACAGGCAGTTTTCTCTTTTTGAATTTCAGATTCATTGCAATTGTGTCTGGCACAAATTGAAGCTGACCTTTTGGGCATTAGGGAAAACACTTTGCTCATCACAGGTATAACTAGGTTGTAAGCCCAGGCCTCCCTGTCTCAGTTGTTTGGGCTCTATTTGTATGAGAACTTCTCTGCACAAAACATGGACATCCTTCAATAATCCACAATTGAGAAAATGTTGAGTAATATCCCCTATGTTTTCATCCTCATTACTTGATTGGAGCCCTGTGGGATGATTTAGGGGTCAAGTCAAAGGGCTTGTTTGTAAAAGGCAAAATGTAAGTGTTGGCCTGGAGAGTCAGAATCTTATTTTCACACAGAAGTTATCATTTTCTAGTCTTAAACGTTACTGAATTTGCCCAATTTTATAAATGAGGAAAATAGCCTCTGGCTCAGAAGGAAAAAAGCAAAACAAGTTGTTGTATAAATGCCAAACATGATATGAAAAGCACAATTTGTTTGTTACAAATTGATGAAGATTTGTCAAAACTTGGACCCAAGTTGCTACCTGTCAAAGGAGATCGGTTTCCATGGCATCCAGGACTCTGAATGACAAAGGTGTCTCTTGAGTATCCATGAGCTTTTCAATGCAATTTTCATCTTACACAAATGGCAACACATTACCATCCTATTTTTAGCTTTTCCCATTTACACTAATTCTTGGAGCTTGCCCCATATCAGTAAAAAATGGCTGAAATCTTTGTCTATGTGGTTTTCCATTCTATGGGTTCTATGAATAAGCCACTGATCCCTATTTATGAGAATATAAGATGTTTCCAATCTCTCTTGATTAGAAAGTATGATGTAGTCATTAACTTCAAGCACATATTATTTTATACTTGGAAAGATGAGTATGAATGATATTTTCTATAATTAGAAAGATATTGCTGAATTGAAAGATGTGTTCACTTGTAATTTTAATCAATTTGCAAAATTTCTTTCCATAAAGGTTGCACCAATTTTCCTTCCCACCAGCAATACAAGGACATGCTGGTTTTCTTGCCTGCTACAAGATCTCCAATACACTGTTTTTTCAGACTCTTTGACCTTTTCCAATTTAGTAGGAGAAAACAAGTAAAGGCAATTTCATTTTATTTTAATATAATGTTATTGGTGCACTGCAATTGTACATTGTAATGACGTTCAGAAAGATAGAAACATACATGCATACAGCACCCAGCGGGCTCCCCTCTTGATCCCATCCTGCTCCCTCCCACCTATACATATTATTAAAATTGGTATTGACAACTTTAATATATATATTTCTCTTAGTGAAAATAATACTTAGAAACTTTCCTGATGTCTAAAAGCTGTGGGTGTTGACTTATTTTCTTAGGCTATGACTAAAGCAGTTTTCTTTTTTTGAATTCTAGGATTCTCTACAATTGTATCTGGCAAAAATTAAAGCTGACCTTTTGTGCAAAAGAAATTCAGGTTAGTCTCAATTTCAGTCAAGTTTATTGAGTCTTCATGTGTAAAAGCTACTGTGGTGGGAGATAAAATATGCCAACAAGATAATGTTGTAAATAGATATTTAACAACATGAACACATACTTCAAGTACTAAATGAAAAAGTAGGTTAAAGTATAGTGGGACTCCAGATGAAGAAGAGAAACCTTAGGTGAGCAAAGAATTTGACTTAACAGAAGGTGATGGGGGGAGGGGGGACACCCTAATGCACATGATGTACTTTTACAAACATATAAAGTCAATCACTAAACTGAACTTGAGAAGGAAGGATAGCAAGGGAGTGGGGCGGGAATTGGGAAAGGGTTAAATGAGAAATGTGTGCATGTATGCCTTTACCAGCTTGTACCTAACAAAAATGTATGATTACAATGACCAATTAAAAAATAAAATTAAAAAGAAGTATAGTGTAGTGTTATATCTTTACCTCCTTTAAAAATACAGGATCCATCTGTAGAAAGGTCATTGGAGGAATACATATGAAAAATTAACCAAATTTATTTCTGGATGTAGTGAGTCTATTATACTTTAATTTGTGCTTCTTTGTAGTTTTGAATTATTTTTATTCTTAAAGAATTAAAACTAATATTGTATTTAAAAAGTGCATTCTGTTCATTGGCACATAGCCATAAAAATGCACAAATTGATAAAATGACACTAGATGAAGACTCAAAAGACCCAATTCTGTTTGAACTTTTTAAAAAATATTTTAACTGATACACAAAGCATAAAGGCTCTACATATTAATGGGAATACCATGTAGTTTTTGATACATGTATACATTGTATAATGTCTAAATCAGATTAAACAAATTTATCTCCTCAAGTAATCAATTTTGTGGTAAAAAACTTTCAAAACATTTTCTTTAGATTTTTGAGATGTATGTACATAATCATTATCTATAGTCACCATACTCTGCGATATTGTCCCAGAGTTCCTTGCTTCTATCTAACTAGCTTAGTACCCATTGAAGAAGATCCAGTTTTTGGTCTCAGTACTGATGTTAATATGCTCTGAGACATTTGGAGTATAGTTCAATATTAGGGGAGGCCAGTTTCATCATTTGTAAAGTAGGAAAGTTTGACAAGTTTATTTTAAAAATCCATATAGCTCTAATATCTTTCTTATGTACTGAGATGCAATTCCCATAAATTAGTGCTGATTAAGTTATTTTATAAATATATGTTTATGTTTCATCACATCAAGGAGACTCTGTGTCTGTTGTTTCTTATGTAAATGCATTGTCTGTGAACTGTATTGGTTGTGATGCCAGGCAGAAGTCTTCACACAGAGCAATTATCTTCTCAAGGCTTAGTGAGAAAGGTTGCCTTGGTAACAAGAAATCAAACCTACCCACTTCATCTTAGGGGTCAGAACAAGGTTCTCCATGTAATCATAATTCCTGTTCTTCAGGTACAAACTGTGAATAAGCTTCAGAGAGAATATTAAAATATTAGATAACAAGTAGCTTTGCACTCATAGACACAGTTCTATTATCACTTCATTTGGGCAGGGTTAGTCACATGGTCAGAGTGTAGGGCAATGCTTGAGGGCATGAATATCCTTTTTACTTCTTCACCCTGCCCCCAGAGGATCGTGCTGGCTACCATCTATTTAATACTGAATATTTGCTATGTGCCAAAAATACGGTACTGATTTGTGGACCATGTCTCTAGTCCTTACAACAACCCATGGTATTTCAGGATTTTTGCTGTGTAACAAACACTCCAAACTTATTAATCTAAGCCATTTATTTATCTCATGATTCTGTGTGTTATCAGTTTGGGATAAGCTCAGTTGAGAGTATGTTCTGATCTCAGTTGGGCTTGTTATATGTCTGTGATCAACAGCTCAATTGGTTGAGGTCTGGTTAGTCTACAATGGTCTCTTCCAGAATAGATCTTTTTTGTTCCATGTGGTTTTTCATTTTCCAGCAGGTTAATATGGATTTGCATAACAATTGCAGAGTCCCCAAAGCAGCAATCAATGGTACCCCAATGTGAAATATTTTGTCTGCATCACATGTACTAATATCCCATTGACCAAGCAAGTCACATGGTCAAGCCGAGTCATATAGGAGGGAACTACCTAAGGGTTTAGATAAAGTTGCTTTAATTGCAACAATATACCACATAGGCACTTTGATACTAGGTGATCTTAGGTGAACAAAGACCATAAAATCCAGTCAGTAGCTTAGACTAGAGTGGTAGAAAACATGCAGTGTAGGGAGCAGGAAAAGGACCACAGTGAAGCACTTGTTGAAGTCATCTTACCCGAGGGATGTCGCTTTTCAGAGGTAGCCATATGTTCAACTTAGTCCTTTTGTCCTGAAGAAGTACTAAGAGCAGGTTGTTTTATTTTCTGAGCTTTCCTAGTTTGCATGGTAAATTATTTTGTTCCCTCTAGCTCCTTAGCACCTTGGACAGCTCCCACCCAGACAAGAAGTCAGAAGGACTTCTCTGTGTTAACGTCATCATGAGTAAAAAAAAAAAATCACTTACTACAAGTACAGTTCTTGGAGTCTCCTACCTGTAAGAGGCAGTAGAGATGAGGAAGCTTTGAGGTCATAACCAGAGTTTCTCAGTGCAGGTGCTTTTAAACTAGCACTTTCATTGGTAAATTCCAGCCCTGAAAGCTCACTTACATCCAAGCACTGCTTCCTCTCCATACAATCTTCATGGCTTAGCTTTAACATTGCTGCAGAACTGCACAGAATCTCACCTTCCTTTCTGTTTCAAACCAGGAACACACTGTTCACCATATAGCTTCCCACTCCCTTCGTGGAACTGAGGAAGGAAATGGTATGCTGGAAAGTGATTTAAGCTAGGGTCAAGTCTGGGACAAGACTCAGCAGTGAACTTCCTTCCCTCCCTTTAAGTCCTGGGTCCACAAGATTCTGAAGGCTCAATGCCAGAGCTGGTGGCACCTTTATGGAGAGACTCAGCCAGTCTCCCATTGATACCAGGGCAGCCCTGATGAATCAATAAAGAGAGTATTGTCAGTGAAACAGATGTGGGTGGCTGCTGAATTCCTTTTAACCAACATTCCAGGAATACTTCTCAAGGCTTGGGGAAAACAAAGTCATGAGACAAACTGTATTCAAATACTGAGCAGGTATCAGAGGTGGCATTAATTCACCCAACTAGAAATTTACTTCAAATAAAAACACAACTTTATACCACCAGCGAGCATACCTTGGAAATTTAGCTACCAAGCTACTTGGAAATCCCACTCTAGGGCACATTTTATTTTCTCTACTACAGGGAATCACAGAAACAATGACTATTTTGGTGCCTCTGAGTAACACAAATGCAGTCATTAAGTGCAGCTGTCTCTTGGTTAGCCTTGGATTTGAAGGGAGACTGAGAAGAGCCTCTCTTACAGCCTCATCATCTTCCAAAAACTGCTAACATTTCCTGAGAAAGTGGCTGTCATATCAGTCTCCTAATCCCAAGCTGACTTGGAGTATTTGAGCTGGAGGCAATCAGTAGGAAGCCTTGTCCTGCCATTCATTTCATAAATGCAAAAAGAGAGATTTGGAAAATTTATGAGACCCACTAGGTCACACTATTTGCTGTTTCATCATTTTACTTCTTGTTAATTTCTCTACCAGAGAATTATTGAAAATAGAAATGAATATCAGATCAGCTGAGTCAGCAAATGATTGCTCAGCACCCATAACATACAGCTCATTTCAGAGATGAGGAAAGACCCCAGGAGCCTGGCCTTCTGGGTGTCTGCCACAGCAGAATCTCCACTTACAATGCCATTACTTGTAGCATTCTCTGTTCCTGTCAGTTATACCAGCATGTTTGACTGTTACCCACCATCTTACATTCTGGCCCATACCTTCTTACTGGAACCTCACACAACAGCCTCTGCTCAGCCTTCCTGCCTCCATTATTCTTCTTTCAGGTCAGTGTTCACACTGCTGCCCAGGTAATCTTTCTACAAATCTCCTGGGATCAAGTACCCTGATAAAAGCCCTGGGATAGCTACTTAAATCCAAATTCATGCTCAACACATAAATTTCTTCTTGAGGTTATCTTTGCCTACTTATCCTATCTTTTAAAGTTGGATCATAATGAGTGAATTATATTTCTTCAACATATGGCTCCATCTTAAGTTCCTATGATGTTGTATTGCAGTTGCTTTGGCTAAGAATCCCTTTCTTTGCATGTAACTCATGAACTTCCATTGGACTTTGCAAGAGGCATCTTGTCTCTTATGATGCCTGATCCAGTAGCCAAGGTCAGAGAAGGCAAGAGGCTACCGAAGTTGGGACAAGATGTGCCTCAGTCAGCATGCTCAGTGTACAATGCAAAACAACTGAACACACAATTTAGAATAAAGAAAATTTACTTGCTCACAGTTTTCTGTAGATTCTGTGTTCAGTCCACGTGAGGCCAGGTTGTGCAGATCTCAGGACATGGCACTAGGAAGCAGAAAGAGGGAGAGAGCAAGGTCTCCATTATTACATCATTAGGTGGGGAGCAAGAGAGAAAGCATGCAAGGGGATTCAAAGACACAAGCATATTCCCTAAGACCACACCACCAGGGACCCACCTTCCCCAGCCACACTCCACTCCACTGGCCTCGGTCACCACCCAGGCAGTGGTAAATCCATCACAATGATTTCATCTACTGATAGGACTACAACACTCACGACTTAATTACATCAAGTCTGAACATTAGTACATAAGCTCTTCAGGAGAAATTCAGTATCTAACTATGACAAGGTGCAAACTTGACAGGAGGGGTGAGGAGCACATGAGTGTAATGTGCAATGGTCTTGGCTGTTTGTGGTCACTTGTTTGATTAGTGAAAGGCTCATTTAGTCATTTGTGAGTTCTCTCCTACTGTCCTTTCTCACAGTATGTCAACAGTCATCTCAGGCCAGAAACCCATTGAAACATCCTGGTGTTAAGAATACCACATGGCAATTTTCTACAGAGTTTTATTTGCTGGACTCAATCCCCCTGTCCCAGCCTCCCAGGCATGTGTCACCATGCTAAGCTGAGAAGGCTTTCTTTGACAGTGTTTATCATCAGATCTTTCAAGGACTGTGTTTCTCAGTTTTCTGGGTCCTTACTTACACAAAGAAGAGCAAAAAGACAATTCTGGTTTGCTTATATAGATGATTGAAGAAAAGGCATATCCTACTCTTTGAAGTGGGTCTCTCACTCCCAGTTCTCTTCAAGGGAAGCTCAGCAACCCCAGGGGTTAAGTCATTTCAAGATGTGCAAAGCATCCACATTATGAGCAGAGATGAACCATTTCAGTAATTACTTTTTGCAATTACTGGGGGCTCTGGAAAAGAAAGACATACTTCTCAGGCAACCTGCTATTATAAAATAAATCAGCATGTGTGTAAATTAAATGCTAACTGGATGTTATTATTACCAGAACTGGCTTCTTCCCTGTTGCTTTCATTTCACATTAAAACACACTATTTAACAAAGGGCAGCCTATCTCAAATTCTCACTCTGGGAGGTCTGAGGGAAAGGGGTTATTTTCCAGATGACACTGGCTTACTTTCTTTGTGCTGGCAGAAGACCAGGACTAGATGTTCATACTGACTCCAGAGCTTACACCTTCCAAACTCTTTGGTTGGCTTTTTAGTGATACCAAAGGGGTGTGTATGTGTGTGTGTGTGTGTGTGTGTGTGTGTGTGTGTGTGTACTGGGGATTGAAGCCAGGGGTGTTCTACCTCTTAGCTATACCTCCAACCCTATTTTATTTTTTCCTGAGATATTTGTTTTATTTTATTTATTTTTAATGTGCTTTTATTGGTGCATTATCATCTCACATTATAATGTAAATAATGTTGACATTGACATACATGCACACAGCACTGGGTACAGGCCCCCTGTCTTCACTTTCGGTGACTAGCTAATCTCACTTAACATATCTAGGTCCTTCCATTTTTTTTTGCAAATGGAATTATTTTATCCTTCTTTATTGCTTAGTAGAATTATATTGTGTGTGTTTCCCATAGTTTTATGATCCATTCATATGTTGATGGACACTTGGGTTGATTCCATAATTTGGTTATTGTGAATTGTGCTGCTATGAACATGGGCATGCATACATTACTGTAGTTCTCTAGTTTCAACCTCTTTGGAAAAATACCCAGGAGTGGTATAGCTGGATCATATGGTGGATCCATTCCAAATTTTCTAAGGAATCTCCACAGTGGCTGAACTAGTGTGCAATCCCACCAACAGTGTAGAAGAGTTCCTATTTCTCCACATCCTCACCAACATTTATTGTTATTTGACTTCTTGATGATTGACATTCTGGTTTGGGTTAGATGGAATCTCAAGGTAATTTTGATTTGCATCTCCCTAATTAATAATAATGCTGAACATTTTTTC
This sequence comes from Graphiurus murinus, assembly GCA_004027655.1. Taxonomy (NCBI): domain Eukaryota; kingdom Metazoa; phylum Chordata; class Mammalia; order Rodentia; family Gliridae; genus Graphiurus; species Graphiurus murinus. The sequence goes on from PVLC010010773.1 coordinate 30,425, forward strand.
ATGTATCTATTGTCCATTTGTATCTCTTCTTTTGTGAAGTATCTATTCAATTAGGTTGCCCATTTCTTGATTGAGTTATTTGTTTTTCTAGTTTAAAGTCTGTTGCATTCTTTGTATATCCTAGATATTAATCCTCTGTCAGAGGGATAGCTGGTAAAGATCTCCCATTCTGTGGGCTTTCTCTTTAGACTCTTGATGGTTTCTTTTGATGTGCAGAAACTTCTTAGTTTAATGCCATCCCACTTACTAATTTCTGTTTTGATTTCCTGAGCTTTGGGGGTCTTGCTGAGGAAGTTTCTACCTGTGTCTATATGTTGGAGTGTTGAACTTATGCCCTCCTCTAGTAGCTTCACCATCTCTGGTCTAATTTCCAGGTCTTTGATCCATCTCAAATTGGCTCCTGTGTAGGGTGAGAAGTATGGATTTAATTCCAATTTTCTACAACTGGATAACCAGCTTTCCCAATACCATTTGTTGAAAAGACTGTTTTTTCTCCAGCATATGTATTTGGCCTCTTTGTCGAAGATCAGTTGGCTATAAGAGTGTGGATTTGTTTCTATTGTTCCATTGGTCTATGTGCCTGTTTTTGTGCCAATTCCATGGTGTTTTAATTACTCTGGCTCTATAGTATAATTTTTGTGTGTGTGGTACTGGAGATGGAACCTGGGGGCATTCTACCTTCAAGCTATAGCCCCAACCCTATTCTTTATTTTTTATTTTGAAACAGGGTCTCACTAAGTTGCAGAGGGCCTCACTAAGCAGCTGAGGCTGGCCAAAAACATGGATCCTCCAGTCTCAGCCTCCCAAATGCTGGAATTACAAGCATGCACCACCATACCCGGCTCTATAGTATAATTTGAAGTCAGGAATTCTGATACCTCCTGCATGGTTCTTATTGTTGAGAATTGCTTTGGCAATTCTGGATCTTTTATTTCTCCATATAAAATTTATGAATAATTTTTGTAGATCTATGAAGAATTCATTGGTATTTTGATAGGCATTGCATTGATTTTGAAGATCACTTTTGGTAGAATGGCTATTTTGATGAAATTTATTCTGCCTATCCAAGAGCAGGGGAGATCTTTCAGTCTTCCAAGATTTTCAATTTCTCTCTTAAGGGTTTTATAATTTTCATTATAGAGGTCTTTGACTTCTTTGGTTAGGTTTAATACTATTTTATTTTTAAAACAGGGTCTCACTAAGTTACTGTGTGCTGGCCTCACACCTGGGATCCTCTCATCTCAGTCTCTCAGTACTGATATTATAGGTGTGTGCTATTATGCCTGGATACAAAGGTGTTTTTTTAATGGTGCATTGTAATCATACATCTTGATGAGGTACAAGCTGGTAGAGGCATACATGCACACAGCACTCAAAGGATGTTTTTAATTGACCTTTTGAAGATGTAAAGCTTTAGGGAACTTTGGATCATACTCTAAAAGTCTGAATAGGGACCAACTTCAAGGAGGATGTGATATCATCTATTAGAGCCAACAAGGTATTTTGAGAAAGTCTGCTATCTTAGGACAGATTTCCTAAAAAGCCAAATGTGAGATAAGAATTTATGGGCAAGTCATGGACTAGTTATTCCCAGACAGACCCAGTAAAGGAGTGAAGAAGGTCCTAACTTGAAATAAGGGAGTAGGGTTTTCATGCTCCTGCACCCTGCATTAAGTGCAGTTGATGGCTACCACGGGGAAGGCAAGCTCCAAGGAGCCTTCAGCTCTTTGTACTTGCTGCCTCTCTGCTCCATGAGCAATGTGGCACTAGTAGTCTCAGGGAATCTTCTGAGGAGAAACACAGATGCACACCATTAGAAGACAAGAACTCAGAAACCAAGAGAGGGGTTCCCTGAACTGGTCAAAGAAGGTCCAACTATAAATAATTGGTATCTATGATGGTTATTTTAACGTGTTATTTTGACAAGATCATGGGTTCCTAAGTATTTGGTCAAACAATTTTAGGTTTGTCTGTGGGGGTGTTTTTGGATGAGATTGACATTTAAATCAGTATATTCAATAAAGCAGATTGCTATTTCTAACATGGATGGGCCTCCATATTCCAATGAGTTGAAGACCCAAATAGAACAAAATGCTTACTCTTCTTCAAGTAAGAGAATTCTTCCTGCTTTTGGACTTGAAACATTAGATCCTCCTAGCCTTCAAACTGGAACTAAAACTTCAGCTGTCCTGAGTCTCAAGCTAGTCAACTCACCCTGCAGGAATTGGAACTTGTGGGCATCTATAACTGTATGAACCAATTTTTTTGTAATCCTCCCACCCTGTCTCTTTTCCCCCCCCTTTATATGTCACGTATCTAAATCATGTGTCAATAGATAGATAAATCAATATCAGGAGATATATAGATAGATACCTGTGTAGATATATTCAATGAAAAGACTTAACCTTCCAAGTTGGTTCTAAATGAATGAATCATTTTGTTCTGAGCTTTAAGATGCAATGGATATCTTCCATTGTCAGAACCTTCTGTGATTCATTGGATGCTGATTGCATTGTGTAATGCAAGTAGTCTCTAAACAGATGGAAAGGGGGAACAGAACAAGATAACAGGTGGGGCTGGCAAGATAGATTTGGTGATCAAATAAAGCAGCATGGAGTTCAGTCCCTAGGATTTGGTATGTTTTTCATTCACTCTACAGGTTCTCATTGAGCCCCTGTTCCTTTAAGGTCATGGCATTTAAGGTCATCACTCTGATATGTCCCCTAGCCCCTAGCAATGCAGAGATGACCATGACAGCAGGAGTGCCTAAAGTAATTCCATGTGAATTTTAGAATTTTTTTCTAGTTCTGTGAAGAATATTGACATTATGATGGATATAGCATTGAATATATAGATCCCTTTTGGTAATATGGCCATTTTATCAACATTAATTCTGTCTACCTATAAGCATGGGAAATATTTTAATCTTTTGGTATCTTCTTTGATTTATTTTTCAGCATTCTATAATTTTCTTTGTAGAGGTCTTTCACCTCCTTAGATTTATGCCTAGATTTTTTTTCTTAAAGCTATTATGAATGGAATTGTTTTACTGATTTCTTTCTCAGTAGATTCATTATTTTCACACAGAAAAGCTATTGATTTTTGTTTGTTAATTTTATATCCTGCCACATTGCTTAATTTGTTTATCAGCTCTAGAAGTCTTCTGGTAGAAATATCATGACCATCTAAGTATTAGATATGTTATCTGCAAACAGGGATAATTAGACTTCTTTCTTTCCTATTTGTATCCCGTTTATTTCTTTCTCTTGCCTACTTGCTCTGGCCAAAGTTTCAAGTATAATAGGAGACAGACAAAATCCAGAGGATCATTAGAAACTTTGAAAATCTTATATTCCAATAATTTGGTAAACCTAGAAGAAATGAATACATTTCTATACACATACAACATATCAACACTAAACCAAGAAGCTATAGAAAACCTAAACAGAGTAATAACAAGTAGGAGTGGTGACAGTGTTCATCCTTGTCTTGCTCCTGATTTTAGGGGACATGTTTTCAGACTTTTCCCATTCAGCATCATGGTGGCTTTGATTTGTCACATAGTCTTTACATATCAAGGCAATTTCTAAGTTTCTTCAGAGTTTTTATGATGAAGTGGTGTTGTATTTTGTTAAAGGCCGTTTTTTTGCATCTAGTGAAATAATTATGCAACTTTGTCCTTGGGTATATATATTATATATGTATTGATTTGTGTTGATTATATGTATTGATTGTATTATATGTATTATATATATTGATTTGTGTATGTTGAACCATCCTTGTATCTCTGAAATAAAATCAACTCAATAGTAGTGGTGTATGATCTTTTCAATGTGTTCTTGAATTCAATTTGCTAATATTTTGTGAGGATTTTTGCACATATGTTGATCAGGAATATTGATCTTTAGTTTTCTTTCCTTGAGGTGTCCTTATCCAGTTTGGATGTTAGGGTGATACTGGCTTTGTAGAATAAGTTCAGAAGTATTCTCTCCCCTTTTATTACATGGAATAATTTGAAGAGCATTGGTCTTCTTCTTTAAAGATCTGATAAAATTCAGCTTTGAATCCATCTGGTCCTAAGCTTTTCTTATTGAGAAACTTTCTATTACTATTTCAACCTCATTGCTTGTTATTAATCTGTTTAGGTTTTCTGTAGCTTCTTGGTTTAGTGTTGGTATATTGTATGTATATATAAATGTATTCATTTCTTCTAGATTTCCCAATTTATTGGAATATAAGTTTTTCAAATAGTTTCTAATGATCCTCTGCATTTTGTCTGTCTCCTATTATACTCTCATTTTTGTCTCTAATTTTATTAATTTGGGTTTTCTCTCTTTTGACAACTTTGGTTAAGGGTTTACAAATCTTATTTATTTTTTCGAAGAACCAAGTCTTTATTTCGTTGGTCCTTTCTATTATTCTTTTAGTTGCAATTTCATCTCTGATTTTTATTTCTTCCCTTCTACTAGTTTTGGAATTGACTTTTCTTGTATTTCTGAGACCCTAAGATGCATCATTATGTTGTTTATTTGTGATCTCTCTGCTTTTTAAAAAGTTTTTGGTACTGGAGATTGCATCCAGGGGTATTCTACCTCCAAGCTACACAGCCCTTTTTATTTATTCATTTTTATTTTGAAATACAGTCTCACTAGGTTGCTGAGAATCCTGATAGGTTGCTGAGGCTGTCTTTAAACCTGTGATCTTCCTATCTCTGCTTCCCAAGTACTGGGATTATAGGAGTATGCCACCATGCCCAGATTCTCTGCTTTTAAAATACAGGCACTCAGAGCCTTATGCTTTCCTCTTAGAACTGCCTTCACTGTATCACAGAGATTTTGGTATCCATTTTTGTTTGATTCTAGAATTTGATTTTCTCTTTAATTTCTTCAGTGGCCCACGTATCATTCAAAAGTGTGTTGTTTAATCTGTATGTATTTGTATGACTTCTGTAGTTTTTCTTAGTGTTGACTTCTAACATCGTACCATTATGATCCAAAAAGATACAAGATATTATTTAATTTTCCTTCTGTATTTTATAAGACTTCCTTTGTGACCTAAAGTATAACCAGTTTTGATGAAATTTTCATGAGAAGCTGAGAAAGTGTAATCAACTATTGTTGGATAAAATAATCTATAGATGTCTGCTAAGTCCATTTGATCTAGAATATAGTTTAACTCTGTTGTGTTTTTGCTGGTTTTATGTTTAGATGACCTGTCTGTTAGTGAGAGTGATGTATTGATATACACCACTGTTCTTGTTTTGGGGCCTATGAAGCACTTTGTATCAAATAATGATTATTTTGTAAAATAGTGTGCACCAACTTAAAGCCATAAATATTTGCAATTATTATATTTTCTTGTTGTATTGTTTCCTTTATGAATATGTAATGAGCTTCTTTAACTCATCTAATTTTGGTTTGAATTCTGCTTTATTTGATATAAGAGTAGCTAGTCCTGTTTGCTTTTTAAATTCCATTTGTATGGAATGTCATTTTTTTTTGGCTTAAAACTTAACTAGTGGGTTTTTTTATTTTTATTTTTTTATGTTAATTGGTGCAATGTAATCATACATCTTTGTTAGGTACAAGCTGATAAAGGCATATATGCACACATTTCTCATTTAACCCCTTCCCCAATTCCCACCCCACTCTCTCGCCCTCCCTCCTTCTCAAGTTCAGTTTAGTGAATGACTTTGATATATTTGTGAAAGTACATCATGTGCATTAGGGTGTCCACTCCCCTCCCCCGTCCATCCCCATCGGTTAAGTAAACTTCTTTGCTTGTCTAGGGTTTCTCCTTTTTCATTTGGAGTCCCTCTTATGTCCCATCTTCTCCCTAGCATCCGCATATTAGGGAGAACATATGCTTTTTTACTTTTTGTAACTGACTAATCTCACTTAACATAATGTTTTCCAGTTGCATCCATTTCCCTGCAAATAACATGATTTTGTTCTTCTTTATGGCTGAGTAAAATTCCATTGTGTACATATCCCATAGCCAAGATGTCCATCAACAGATGAATGGAATGTCATTTTTGATCCTTCTACTTTGGGTCTGTGGATGTCTCTGCCTGTGAGGTGTTTCTCATCGACCACATAGAGTGGGATTTTGTTTCTTAAACTGAATCTGCCAGTCTATGTTCTTTAATTAAAGAATTAAGGCCATTTACATTCAGTGTTATTATGGAGAGGCATGTGCTACTTTCTGCCATTTTATTTCATTTCTAATGTTTGGATCATTCCTAATTATCACTGCTTATCTCTTCTTCTAATGATTTTTATTATTTCCCATGCTCTCTTCATTATTTTTGTTTTCCTCTTCTGTCTGTAAGTTTCCTTTAAGTATCTTCTGCAGTGCTGGCTTAGTGGTCATGAATTCATTTATGCTTATCTTGGAAGGTATTTATTTCTCCCTCAATTCTGAAAAATATCTTTACTGGATATAGTAAACTAAATTGATGTTTTATTTTCATGGCTTGAAATACATCATTTCATGCCTTCCTTGTTTTGAGTGCTTCTACATAGCAATAGATTATTCTGGTAGATTTCTTTTATAAGTGACTTGGCAATTCTCTTTTGCAGCTTTTACTACTCTATTTGTATTCTGAGTTTTTCGCATTTTAACTATAATATGTTATGGAGAAGTTCTTTTCTTGTCATGTCTATTCAGAATTCTAAACAACCCCAGTACTTCTATGTCCATCTCATTCCAAAGATTAGGGAAATCTTTCTGCTATTATTTTATTGAATAAAATTTCTGTGACTTTAGTCTATATTTCCTCTCCTTCCTCAAGATGTATGAGTTTTAAGTTTAGCCTTTTAATGTTGTCCTGGATCTCTTATAAATTCTGTTCATAGTTTCTTATTTTCTCCCTTTATTACTGAGTATTCTAATTTTCTCACCTTGTTGTTGAGCTCTGATATACTTTCTTCTCCTTGATCTAGTCTATTAGTGAGAATTTCCACTGAGTTTTTATTTAGTAAACTGAGTTTTTTTGTTTCCAAGATTTCTGATTGGTTCTTTTTCAGAATCCCTATCTCCTTATTAATATGCTTTTTCATATCTTATATTATCTTCATTAGTTCATTTCCTGGATCTCCTTTTAATTTATGAATCATTTAAACAATCATCTTTTAAAATTCTATGTTCAGCATTTCCTACAGTTAAATATTGGCATGTTTAGTTACTGAAAAGTAATGGACTTTTGAAGGCATTTTATTACCTTATCTTCTCATGTCTACTGTATTTCTATTTTGAGATTTATGCACCCGCTGGAATGGATTTCTCCTCTGCTGTTACATGAGTGTCTTTTCAATGAGTGCTTTCCCTTGATAGTGTTACCCAGGTCAGAGGCATATTTCAGTGTCAAAGGATCTACTCAACATGTTCAGTTCACGTGGATATGCTCAATCCCTAGCACTGCTTTGAAAGGAGAGAATAACAACCAGTAACAGCGGCAGCAGCTAGAAAGCAAACCATATACAATAATAACGTATTGAAAATGTTCTCTACAACTCTGCTAACCAAAGAGAAGACACAGGGAGTAATAAGATAGAATAGGCTAAATAATTAAGCAACAAAGAATGCAAAATTACTTTTAACTAAATAGAATATATAGGAAAAAGAAAAGAAGAAAAATAAAAGGGGGAGGAAAGATAAAGAATGAACAAGAAGGAAAGATTTTAAGGTAGAAGAAAATGTTTTTAAGGTAGAGAGACTGTCAAGGACTTCCAGAGTCAGAATGTGCCAGGTTTTGGGTGTCGGGCATGTTTGTGATTTGAAGGTGAGTCCTTTGAACATCTCTGGGTGTACAGTGGGCAATTGCTCAACCAGCACTGCACTGGGGTGGAAGCTGTGTAGCTACTCTTCCCCATGTCTAAATCAGCATCCTGCTCTGGGGAAAAAATACTGCATGAAACTCTGGTTCCAGAGCCTGTCATCAGCCTTCACCCCACCCAACTCTGGGATGCACTCACAGGTACATTAGCTCCATTTCAGCCTGGGTACTGGTGCATTCTCTGGTAGCCTGGTCTCTTCCCTGGTGCAGTCAGCTGCTGTGTGGGCTTGTAAGCCCAGGCGCACAAGGCTATTACCACTGTCATCACCCTGCCCTTCTCCTGCACTGCTAAGGTGGCTATGTGAGCTCTGCCATGGGTTCAAGTGCCTGGGAGCATTCTGCTTGCACAGAGATGACAGTTTCCATGAGTTCTTGGCCCCAGCCAGCAGAATTCTCCCTAATGTGGGTGACAGGGGTATGTGAATGTGTGCATCCAGCAAGATCTCCAAGGATGGTAAAGGAGAAAGCACAGCACTCCTACGCACTGGAATGTGCCCCACCCTGCTCTGCTCTGGGGTAGATCTCAGCAGCCTTCAGCTGGCAGTGACCTCACTATATATTATTTAGTCAGCTTGCTTCACAAGATTCCCCTATGACAACATCTGCTGCTATCTACAAAGGAGATGAAGATGCAGGAATTTATCTTTCCCAAAGCTGCAAGCTTGGACTTCATAGCTCTCCATCAGCCAGCTAAGAGAAGCTGACACTTCTCCCTCATCATACCTCTCTGCAATTTCTGTATCAGCTAATTTCTATCTAATTTTCCCTTCTCATAGCCTTTGAAGCAATTTACCCAGTTTTGATTCTCTTCTTCTCTCCCCTTCCATCAATCCTTCCCCAATCCTCACCAGAGGCACCAAGGCAGGTTGGGAACCTATGAACTCCCCGTCACTGTCTTTTCCAGTGATCAGAACCTCTAAGTCTCTCCAAGTCTCCATCAGTGAATGTTGAACCCAACATATTCCCTCAGTTTCCCACCTCACCAAGAAGCTGCTTCTGATTCCCAGATACAGAGGAGATAGAACTTGCAGCTTGCTTTTTTCCCACCACATTGATGTCTCCTCTGTATTTTCCTTTGTGTACCTTCCTTAGCTGACCAACTACTCCTGCAGAATATAGTTGTACCTCGGTCTCTGCTCATCTAGAAATGTTGAGTGGGAGAGCAAAGCTTGTCACAGTGAAGCACTCATGTGAGGGTTACAAAGTCCAGTCCCCTTGCCTGGAGCTGAGACAAACCTGTGTTGTCATGTGCACAACTCTTTGTGCAATCGGGCTGAGCCAAGGTTCCAGCTACACTCACATCTTTGCCAAGATCTGTCTGCTGCCCTGTCCAGCTTCCCCTGTAGTCTTATAGGATTTTCCTCATAATATGCTTTAGTATATGTAGGGCCAAGACATGCTTCTTTAAGGTCATGATACTCATTCACAACTTGAACTCTGAGGAGAAATTAGACTAGGAGCAGAAGCCTGAGCTTTCTAAGCAAAGGGAACAGCAGGTATGAGGTCTGAATCATTTTTTTATGTCAGAGACAGAAAGGTTCTTAAGCCATTGATTCCAGAGGTATCATTTAACTATTGTCAGAGGGGGTAAAATTCTTTGCAGCTCATGAACTCAGAAGATATTTGTTGCTAAGTGACAGTTTCATATCCTTTAAGGTTTTCCAGGTGGGCTCTGTCTTCACCAAGAGATAAAATTCATTAGAAAGCCTTATAGCAAAAATTTTAAAAAGGGACATGTGTCAAAGACTTTGTGATTTTGTGCTATCTGGCAATACTTAGATATATAGAAGCTTTGTTCACAAGAAGCACAGAGGATTCAGTCAGGGGTCAGATGATGGGATCCTGGGGGAAATAAGTGGCAATGCTGATTACAGAGTATTAAAGTAAATTTAACCATGAGAGAATTAAAAGGGGGTGAAAGTGAGCTAGAAATGTAAAAACGAGGTTAATTATCTAGCAAGGGAAGAGTGTTAATGATGCAGAAAGCAAATATTGACTGAGGTAGAAAGGATTGCATGCAGAAAGCAAACATCTCCAGGATGAAAGCTGGACAGAACCACCAAACCCATAAGGAGAAAGATGCACTGAATGCGTCCAGCAGCCCCTGAACTGGAGCCATGTGACATAGCCGTCAGGAGCCAGGGAGTTTTCATCATAGAGAGGCTGCCTTACTCTGACCCCAGCCGAGGGGCAGTCAGTGTGGTCATAGCTTTTCCACAAAACTACAACCCATTTTGTCTGCAGAGGAAAAAGAGGCTGTTACATAAGCAGAAGGTTTGTACCTGGACCACCCTAAGGGAGAAGCTGACTTCACCCACAAAGAAACATGCCCCCCCCCCCCAGGGAGGGCAAGTCTTTTCAGAGATGAAGAGAGATAGAATCAAGTGTTCTTGCTGCAAGCACTCATGTTAAGAACTTGGATTATTTTTATATGTGGTGCAAGAGCAATTAAAGATCCAAAGGAAAAAACAACATGACTAAAAGGACAACTTAACTAAAGAGAACACGCTGAAATCAAAAGTTACTCAAGCTTCCTTCAGACCTCTCCTTTTGCCAATAAAATAAAACTAGAGAATCGGGCCAGTACCTGTAGGAGTGACTTGACATTCTGATATGTTGATTGGTCTGTGGTTATAAAAGAAAATTGGCAGCAAGGAGAAATGGTATTAGGTCTGGCTTAGCTTGTCCTTTATGGACATAGGCAGGTCATGTGACTTCTACAGAACATTAGCCTTTTCTTTTGAGAAACAAGTAAGGGATATTTTGTCTCTAAAGTCTTTTCTAGATCTAAAATTGCCTGGATTCCAGAAATCATTCCACTTGAATGATGTCACATGCCCCAGAGTCTAACCAGAGAAATCAAGAAGACTGTGATAGTTGGGCAAAAGAAGGAAGCCCAGAGCAGAGGCACGCAAAGAAGCTGATGAGTGCTGTGCATGAAGGATATAAGCCATGGAGTATCTTTCCTATGTCTATTCCTACAGACTACCTTTTGCTATTAGGATTTCTATTTCTGCTGAGATATAGAACGATTTTTAAATTGATACATGCATATTCATGTTTATAGCAGCACAATTCACAATAGCCAAATTATGATGAATGAGTAAAGAAAACGTGGTATATATACACAATGGAATTTTACTCAGCTGTAAAGAACAAAATTATATGGTTTTCAGGAAAATGGATAGATGGAACTAGAGGATATTTTGCTAGGTGATATCAGTCAGTATCAGAAAGTTAAGGGTCAAATGTCGCCTCTCATATGTGGAAGTTAGAGAGAAACTAGGAAACAAAAGGGACTTGAGTAAATGAGAAAAGAGGCCGGTGTAACCTTTATAACCTTGGAGGTGGTATTAGGGGAGGGAGATGGAGAGGGAAGAAGAAGAGGTGTGAAGGAAGCAGTTTGAATAATGCTATGTCATATATGAAAGTATCATTACCAATCTCCCTAATATGCATGGAGAGGTGTGGCTTGAATTTGACACACATAGATTTTATAAAAACTATGATTTCCTTATTAAATTTAAAAAAAATCTCTGAATAGTATCTACTTTAGTGAATTGAAAAATGTATCCATACAGTTTGGTGGTTAAGTCACTATATTGGTTGACACTGTAAATTTATATAATCATGCTGTTAATAAAATTATGTTTTTAGAAAACAGGTGGCACCTTTCAATACATATTCTCACAGAAAACAGAGCCCTGGCTTTGCCTGAGAAGTGCTATCCCTGTAGAACCTGAAAACCTCTTACATTAAAGAGCTCAGAAGTTGTCACTCCCATCCATACAATAGGAAAAACCTGGGCAAATTGGAAACCAGTGACTATTTGGGGTCTGTGAGAGAACTGACTTTTCAGAACAAATTTGCCATCTCAAATCTGGAGAGAATAGTGAGTCTTTAGAGTCACAGCTGAGATCTGCTTGCCTAGAACAGAAACTGAGAGTCATAAACTGGTTAAATGTTAAGAAAGATTTATGTGGTAATTGTGAAGAAGATTTTTAAAGGCTTTATGTGAACTAGTATGATGAGGAGAGATTTTCTGAGACAAAGTTTTAAAGGTCATTTGTATACTGTGGAACCCTACCACACCTATTACCCCATACGACATGGTCATCATTCATTAGAAAATTATGAGACATGCCAAAAAGAAAAGAAACTCAGTCTGAAGAGACAAAGCAAGTTTTGGATACAGACTCAGATAAATCTCAGATTTTGAAATTATCAGAGGAGGAATTTAAAATAGCTATGATTAATATGTAAAAGATTTAATGGGAAAACTATAGGAGATTAAATTCAAGAACAAATTGATAATATAAAGAGAGAAATTCTAAAAAAGAGTTGAAAGGAAATTCTAGAAATAAAAACACTGTAACATAAATGAATGCCTTTGATGAACTCACAAGTAAATTCAACAAAGCTGAAGAAAGAATCAATAAAGTTGAAAAGATAGGACAATTCAAACTTCCCCCCCAAATAATGCAAAAAGAAAATAAAAGAATTATAAAAATGGACTGGAATATTTAAGAACTATAGAGCAATTTTAAAATATATGTTATGGAAACCCTAGGAGAAGAAAGACAATGGAGCAAGAGAATGATTTGAAGCAATAACAGCTGATAAATTTGCAAATTTAATGAGACACAAATAACATAGATCTAAGAAGCTAAGACATAACAAATCAAAATAGATAAACAAAATAAAAAACCCTATACCTAGCCGGGCATGGTGGCACACACTTATAGTCCCAGTACTTGGGAGACTGAGATGGGAGGATCACAGGTTCAAGGCCAGCCTCAGCTATTTAGTGAGGCCTTCTGCAACTTAGTGAGACCCTGTTTCAAAATACGGAATTAAAAAAATTAGGGCTGACTATGTAGCTTGGAGGTAGAATGCCCTACGTTCAATCCCCAGTACCGCAAACAAACAAACAAAAAACCCCTATACCTGTGTACATCATATTCCAATTATAAGAAATCAAAGACAAAAAAGAGAAATTGCAAAATATGCCAAAAAGAAATATAACCTTGCCTGAAGAATAATAAGGATAAGAAATACACCTGGGCATAGTGGCACACACCTGTAATCCCAGCATTTGGGAGGCTGAGACAGGAGGATTGCAGGTTCCAAGCCAGTTTCAGCAACTTAGTGAGACTCTGTTTCAAAATAAAAATAAAATAGGACTGAGGATGTGACTTGGAGGTAGAATGCCCTCCAAGGGCAACCCCTAGTAACAAAAACAAGGAGGAAGAGTAGTAGTAGGAGGAGAAATAAAAACATTCTCAGACAAATGAATACTTATGGAATTCATCCTCAGCAGACTTGTGTTGCCATAAATGTTTAAAAAAAAAGTTCTTCAGGGAGAAGAAATGATGTAGATCAGAATTGAGGGGAGATATATACAGGTAAGTAGATGTGAAAATGAAGAATCTCAGAAGAAATTAATGAAATAAAAATAAATCCTGTTTTTATTGTTCTTAATTTAGAAGATCACTGTTAGTGTAATAATAATAAGGTTGTATTAGGTGACTATCATACAGGGATGGTTGAAATGAATGACTGCAATGCTGTGGAATAGGAGGGAGGAAGCAGGACTATTTTTATAAGGTACCAGCACTACATGCAAAGCAGAATAGTGTTATTTGAAGGTAGATTTAGATTAGCTAAAATGTATGTTGTAAATATTAAGATAACAATGATTTTTATAAAAGAAATATAAAATACAGAGAAGTGAAAATTGAAATATACAAATATACAGTTAAAACTACAGAAACTAGAAAACAGCTACAAACATCGATGATGTTAAACTAATATGCCAATAATCCTTTTAAACAAGCAATCTAAATACACCAACTAAATGACAGAGACTATCAGATAAAAAGAAAACAATACCTAAAGATATGTTGTTTGCATGAACCTACCTTAAATATTAAGAATGAAAAGTTAACATTAGAGAATAGGTAAAGATATCTTTCTAATTCTAATCAAAAGGAATCTGGAAGCTGGGCATGGTGGCATACATTTGGGATATGGAAACAGGAGGATCACAGGTTCAAAGACAGCCTCAGCAACTTGGTGAGACCCTGTTTCAAAGTAAAAAGTAAAACAGGGCTTGGGGAGTAGTTTAGAGGTACAATAGCCCTGAGTTCAATTGTTAGTATCACAAAAAAGAAAAAAAAAGAATACTGAAGTAGATATATTGATTTTAGACAAAGCAGTCTTCAAAACAAGGAAAATTATGGAGGATAAAGAATGCTACTACACCATGATAAGTGAGTCAATTCTTCAAGATGACTTAATAATCCTAAGGGAGTATATACTTAATAACAGAGCATCAAAATACATGAAGCAAGACCTGATGTAGCTGAAGGGGGAGCAGATGACTACTATTATACTTGGAGAGTTTAACCCTTCTCTGTCAGCAACCATATTAAGCAAGCAGAAAATTAATAATGGTATAGTTAATAATTAATTATAGCACTACCATTAAACTTGATTTAAGATATATTTCATCCAAAAATAGAACACAGATTCTTCTCTAGCACACATAGAATAATCTTGAACACAGACAACATTCTAACTCATAAAACACAACTTAGGAAGTTTTAAATAATAGTAATCATACAAAGTATATTCCCAACCATAATGGAGTTAAACTAGAAATCAATATCAGAAATATATTTGGAAAAATTACCAAATGTTTGGTGACTAAACATATATCTACATAACACAATGAATCAAAAACAAGAGAAATATGCATAAAACTATTTGAATTAAATTAAAATGAAAATAAAACATCACAATTGTGAGAGACACTGAAAGTGCTTAGAGAAGAAAGTTTATAGCATTAAATACATATATAAAAATACATAAATGAGATAACAAGAAAGATCTGTAAAGCAAATAACCTAAGATTCAACCATAGGGAACTAAAAAGAATAATTTAGGTCTAAAGCATTCAGAAGGAAAGAAAAAAAATTAAAAATTAGAGCCAGACAGATTAAAGATGGCAGGGCATATGATGATATTATTAGATGCTGAAAAAGCACTAAACAAACTCCAACACCCATTCTTGTTAAAAAAAAATCAGAATAGAAAGAACTTTCTTTTTTTTTTTGTGGTACTGGGGATTGAACTCAGGGGCATTCTGCCTCTGAGCTACACTCCCAGTCCTATTTTTTATTCTTTATTTTGAAACAGGATCTCATTGAGTTGTGAAGGGCCTCATTAAGTATCTGAGGCTGGCTGCGAACCTGGATTCTCCTGTCTCAGCCTCTCAAGTACTGGGATTACAACATGTGGCACCATGCTCAGCAAATAGAAAGAACTTTCTACAACATCATGAGATCAATTTATGATAAGCCATCATACTGAATGAAGAAAATCTGCAAGAATTCCCTTTAAAATCAGAAACAAGATAAGGATGCCCACTATCACCATTCATTTCCAATATAATACTAGAAATTCTAATCAGAGCAGTAAGACAAGAGAAGGAAATCAAAGGAATACAAGTAGGAAAAGAACTAGCCGGGCGTGGTGGCACACGCTTGTAATTCCAGCATTCGGGAGGCGGAGACCGGAGGATCCGGATTCGCGGCCAGCCTCAGCTACCTAGTGAGGCCCTCTGCAACTTAGTGAGACCCTGTTTCAAAATAAAGAATAAAAAATAGGGCTGGGGGTGTAGCTCGGAGGTAGAATGCCCCTGAGTTCAATCCCTAGTACCGCAAAAAAAAAAAAAAAAAAAAAAAGTAGGAAAAGAACTGAAATTATCTCTGTTTGCAGATGACATAATCTTATGCTTAGAAAAAACTAAATACTCAACCAAAAAAATTTAGAGCTGATAAATTCAACAAAGTAGCAGGATATAAAACAAATCTACAAAAATCAATAGCTTTTCTATACACAACCACAAATTCGCTGAGATAAACTTCTGGAAAATAATCCCATTCACAGTAGCCCCCCCTCCCAAATAAATACCTATAAGTAAGCTTAACCATGGAGGTAAACAATCTTTATAATAAAAACTATAAAGCACTAAAGAAAGAAATTGAAGAAGACCTTACAAGATGGAAATATCTCCCAGGCTCTTGGATATGGAGAACAAATATCAAACTGGCCACTCTACAAAAAGTGATCTACAGATTCAATGCAATCCCTATTAAAATACCATGGTCATTCTTCACAGATCTAGAAAAATAAGTCCTAAAATTCATATGAAATAACAAAGGATCCAGAATAGCCAGAACAGTTCTCCATGATAATAACCATGCAGGAGGCATCACAATATCTGACTTCAAACTACACTACAGAGCTATAGCAATTAAGCAGCACGGTATTGGCACAAAACAGACACATATACCAATGGAACAGAATACAAGATTCAGAAACAAATTTACACACTTATAGACAATTGATTTTTGACAAAGGTGCCAAAGACATGCTGGAGAAAAGATAGGCTTTTCAACAAATGGTATTAGCAAAACTAACAATTTGTAGAAAAATGGAATTACAACCTATCTTCTCACCCTGCCCAAGAGTCAACTGAAGATGGATCAAAGACCTGGAAATTAGACTAGAGACTATAATTACAAGAAGGGGGCATAGGACCATTGCTCCAACATATAGCCACTGGTGGAAACTACCTCACTATGACTCCCAATGCACAAAAAATTAAAATAAGGATTAATAAATGGGATTGCATTAAAATAAAAAGCTTCTGTGCAGCAAAAGAAACCATCAAGAACCTTAAGAGAGAGTCCATCCAATGAGAGAAGATCTTTACCAGATACTTCTCTAATGGAGGACTAACATCTATAATATACAAAGAACTTAAGGAAACCTAACACTAAAAAATTCACCCAATCAAATGTAGAGCGAGTGAACTAAATATACACTTCATAAAATAACAAATACAAATGGCCAATAAATATATGAAAAATGCTCAACATCATAGCAATCAGAGAGATACAAATCAAAACTACACTGAGGTTTCACCTATCCTCAACTAGAATAGCAATCATTGAAAATACAAATAATAATAAACACTGAAAGTATGTCAGAAAATAGTAACTCTGATATGTGTTGATGGGATTGCAAATTAGTGCAACCACCTTGGAGATCAGCGTGGAGGTTTCTCAGAAGAATGGAAATGGAATTACCATATAACCCAGCTATACCACTCCTGGGTATCTACCCAAAGGGATTGAAAACAGAATACTATAGTAATACATGCATATCTATGTTTATAGCAACACAATTCACAATAGCTAAATTATGGAACCAGTCTAGGTGTTAATTAACAGATGAATGGATTACAATATGATGGGGTATACACATGATGAAATTCTACTCAGCCATAAAGAACAACAAAATTATGTCACTTGCAGGAAATTGGATAGAACTAGAAAATATTATATTAAGTGAGATCAGTCAGTCACAGAAATGAAGGATCAGATGTTTCCCCTCATATGTGGAAGCTAGATAGAAACTGTGACACAAAGGAGACTCTAGACAAAGGAGGAGAAACCTTAGTGGAGTGGTAGAGGGAGCCTATGGGAGGGAGATGGATTCAGGAAGGGGTAGGAAACACTTCAAGAGAAATAACATATATACATAAATGATCAATGCCAATTTCAATATCATGCACTGAAAGAGGGAGGGAGCAGAGTGGAAGCTGAGGGCAAGGTCACCAAGTGCTGTGTGCATGTGTGTCTCTGTCGATCTAAACTTCATCATGATGTATAGTTACAATGCACCAATTTAAAATAATAAAAAGCCACTGTGGTGGCTCATGCTTGTAATCCTAGTACTTGGGGGGCTGAGACAGGAAGATCGCAGGTTTGAGGACAGCCTCAGCAAGTAGTGAGACTCTCATCAACCTAGCAAAATCCTCTTTCAAAGTAAAAATAAAATAGGACTGAGGGTGTAGCTTGGAGTTAGAATACCTCTGGGTTCAATCCTCAGTACCAAAAAAATAAAAAATTAAAAAAATTAAAGTGGAGAGGATCCAAGATGGCGACTGAGTGAACCGTCTTTTCACAAACGCGGTGATTTGGATCTAAATTTACCATAAAAAGATCTTTTCAACAGAAGGAAAAAAGCGAAATTTGAACCACAAACAAATAAAGAAGATCAAGAAAGCAGAGTGGGGAGAAGAAAAGACGACATCGCGCAGCAAACCGCGCCCCGCGCTCCGGGCTTCTCGCGGACCCCCGCCAGCCCGGCTCTGCCGGGGCAGGCAGCAGCCGGGCTCTGCACCAAGGAGGGAGGCTGTGGAAGGGCAGGACCAGGAGCCTTGGGGGCCACCCAGATGCTGGGAACGGCGGGCCCCGGGACACAGCATCCCTGGCACCCCGCGCCGCACCCAGGCGGAGACCAGAACTGTGGGGCATTCAGCGTGGGCACCCGCGGGACTGGGGTCTGTCCCGGCGCATCGCCTCAGCTCGGAACTGTGACCGCCCAGAGCCTGAAGTGGGACGCAGCTTCTTGGCGGAGGCCTGGGCCTGAGGCGAGAGCGGAGGAGCTGAGTCCGGGAGGGGCAGGACGAATCAGCGGGAGCCGGCGTGCCGTGGAGCGGCGGCCCACCATCTCCCCTGCTAGCCCTTCCCAACCAGCTACCTGCCATCTGGCCAGACTATCACCAGCCTGCGCCCCTCAGCAACCCAGGAAGGCGGAGCAGGCAGGTCAGCCTCCATGCTCTGCTCCAGGGATGGAAAAGTGAGCCTGAAGCAGATCGGCTGGGAGCCCGGTCTCTTGACTGGGGGAAGACAGGGAGTGCTTGAAGCCTGGGCGTGAACTTGGAGCGCCTGGGTGGAGACCGGGAGATTTGGGGGACCCAGCGTGTGACTGCCACCATCTTAGCCGCCAGCGCCTCTCAACCATCCTCCTCTCAGCTATCCAAACCATCATTGTCCGACTGCGCCCCCAGCTGTCCAGGAGGTG
Organism: Graphiurus murinus; assembly: GCA_004027655.1. Lineage (NCBI taxonomy): Eukaryota > Metazoa > Chordata > Mammalia > Rodentia > Gliridae > Graphiurus > Graphiurus murinus. Next base: position 49,203 of record PVLC010010773.1, read on the forward strand.
GAACAGGCCGAACAGCAGAGAACCGAGCCTGCACGCCAGCCCCTCCCACCAACTTCCTGCTAGCTACACAGACCATCATTGTCCATTTGCGCCACCAGCCATC
>PVLC010010774.1:0-49302 GCA_004027655.1 Graphiurus murinus
AGGAAGGGAAGAGGGGAGGAGGAGAGGAGAGAGGAGAGATCTTGAGAAACTCAGGAAGATATTTCCAGAGACTAGGCATCTTTCTGCCAGGATAGCATTGTGGGCAGCGTCGAATCCACTACAGGCTCCTTTCAAAACGCCCCTTAAATGTGCATACCCTTAACCCTTCCTTTTCTTTGCCGGGTTGTCAGCTGTGTGAACACTACCCCACATCCTCCCTCCCCTGGGATTACTATGGGAATATCAGAGGGTGTCCTCACCAGTTGGAAAACAGCACCGGAGGTGGGCACAGCTCCCACGCCCCGCCTGTGAATACCTGTCTGGATGACTTTCCCAAAAGTCACCCAGAGCCTTTGTCTTCGGTGCATTCCAACACGCACGCGTTACCCCAAGACTCTGGGGCTGGGGATTCCCAGAAACCCTGATGACAGGGAGGGATCATAAACACAACATAGTTGGGGTTTTTTTTTTTCCTTCCATTTTACTCTTTCCCTTCAAATTTCAGACACCGCACAGCCAAAAAGGGCTCTGGTGCTGGTGGCTGTTTTTGTTCTGTCATCATTGTCCTGCATGGGTGGGCTCTGGGTAGACAAAAAAAAAAAGGATAAACCCAAGGGAATCCCTAAGCAGAACCCACATTCCCAGCCAAACGTGCCCTTGCTGCCTTCTATGCAATCCATCACAGATTTTCGGGCCCGTGCAGCCGATCCTGAAGTTCAAAAACATCGAAGAAGTAATAAAAAGAGCAAATAGTACCGACTACGGACTCACTGCGGCCGTGTTCACGAAAAACTTGGACAAAGCCCTGAAGCTGGCTTCCGCCCTGGAGTCTGGAACCGTCTGGTGAGTTGAGAGTGGGGTTCTGGGCTCCCCGAGCGGCTCTCTTGCTAGCAATGCTTCTCTTTACCAGAGAGCCCCTCGTTGTACCTTACATTAGCCAGACTCCCGGCAACCTAGCAAGACCCTGTTTCAAAGTAAAAAATAAAAGAGTACTGGGCATGTAGTTCAGAGGTAGCATGTCCCTAGGTTCAATCGAGAGACAGAGACAGAGAGAGAGAAAGAGAGAGAGGGAATCTTCCTGACCACCTCTTGAAATGGTATCTGGTATCTCATTTTACAGACAAGGAAATCATGACACAGAGAGGTTGAGCCACTTGCCTGGGGTCCCCCGGCTAGTAGAGTCCTCCCTCTGAATCCTCGGGGTATTGGCCCCAGGGCCCCCTGCAGAGACCAGATATCTTATATAAAATGGCATGGTTGGTGCCTATAATCTAGGTGCATTCTTCTGCGTACTTTAATCCTAGTACTTGGGAGGCTGATTCAAGAAGGTTGCAGGTTTGAGGACAGCCTCAGCAAGTAGGGAGACTCTCATCAACCTAGTGAGACCTCTGTTTCAAAATAAAATGGGGCCGGGGGTGTAGCTCCGAGGTAGAATGCCTCTGGGTTCAATCCCCTGGACCACTAAATAAATAAATGATCCCTAATATATTGTAAATACCATGTAAACAATTATTACACTGTGTTTTTAGGAAGTAATGTTGAGGGAGAAATCTATGCACAGCCAGCACAGAGATGGTCTTGTTTTACAAATCTTTCCAATCGCGGTTGGTGGAGCGGGAGGCTGCAGAAGCTGTGGGTAGGAGGGGAGGGCCGTGCGGGGCCTTTGTCTTTGACCAGCTCTGTGGTGCTGCCCCTCCAGCCTTGACTTTGACTCTAAATCAGTGCACGCTCATCTGTTACAGTCTGCTTACCCTGCCTTGCCAATGTTCTGCAGATAACACCTGACTATCCCCATTTTGAAGAAGAGTGAATTGAGGCTCAGAAAGGTTGAGTAACCAACTTAGAATCACACAGACCAGGAAGCAGAACTTGGAAGCCAAGTCACTTTAAAGCTAATATTTATTTCCCTGTGGCCATCATTTCTATCTGCTTTTTCCTGGCCTTCCCATTCCATTCCCAACGCAAAGAAAAACTCTAGCCTTCAGCATAGTCATATTTTCATTTCCGGTGGGAGAATGAGAAGGCGGAAGGGAAGAGCTGGCTCCTGTGTTTTCACTGTTGACATTTTGCACAAAGGTCGTGCGTGGGACAGATTGCTGCATCAGGTCCCAAGAGCTGGAACGCCAGTGTCCAGGTGGGGTCCTCTCGGGTCACCTCGAGCATCTGTGTGTTCTTTTTCTAGGATCAACTGCTACAATGCACTCTACGCTCAGGCTCCATTCGGTGGCTTTAAGATGTCGGGAAACGGCAGAGAACTGTGAGTATTTCCGGCACTCCAGCATTAGATGCGCAGGGGCCGCCCGGTCACAGCCTGGAGGCCCCTTCTCCTCCTTCATCCTAAGCCTGTCCTCCTCCAGGGCCCTGGACCAACCTCCAGCCTCAGCTCTCTTGCCTACCCACCCATCTGCCCGCGCCCATCTTGCTGGGGATGCTCTGCACACCCTTGACCCGGGCTTGTGGGATGCTCTGCACACCCTTGACCTGGGCTTGCAGGACGAGGCAGAGAATCTGCTTTTTGCCAGGCGTACGATGTTATTGCTCACACAATCTCCACTCTTGACAAGGAAGATAGACCGAGACCCAGATGGGGCTCAGGAGCTGCCCAGCCTTGCTCTCTGAGCCTGGCGGGGGCCCCGGGGACACGCTCTAGTTCCTTCTAGACGGGCTTCTCTGACGGGCACGTGGCCCCTCCTCTTGCCGGGCCTTCCACCACATGCCATCCATGCCTCCTTTCTGTCTAGCTGTTGAGGAAATGGGCCCCGGAGGCAGAGACCCCAGACAGCTCCTTGCATCTGGCCCAGGTCCACCGCTGGCCGGAGCGTCCCTGGGGAGAGCCGTGCCTCCCAGCGGGGTGCTGCTTCTCGGTGCTGCTCAGGGTTTTACTAGCCTTTGTGGACAAACATCTCGTAGGCTCAGTGTCCCTAAGGAGCCACCTGTGACAGTGCCCTAGGGCTGCTCCTGGGACATCGCCGAGGGTCTGGATTCTTCCTTTTATTTAAACAGTTTGTGTGGTTTATATACAAATGCGTTACCTTGCTGGTTTGCATGTCTTCCAGCAGAAACACACTTAAACCCCCCCTCAGCTTGGCCTTTGCAGGGGTGTTTTGCAGGGCTCTCCTTCCAGAGTCCTAAAGACATTCCGAGGGAAACAGGCCGGCTTCGACCTCTGAGTAATTGTTCTTTCTCCCTCTCCCTCTGCACTGGGGATTGAACCCAGGGACATTCTACCTTCAAGCTACACCCCCAGCATTTCTTTTTTTTTTTTTTTTTTTGCAACAGGGTCTCGCAAAGTTGCTGAGGATCTCGCAAAGTTGCCGAGGCTGGCCTCAAACCTATGATCCTCCTGTCTCAGCCTCCTAAGTACAGGCAGGCATCCGGCTGAGCAGTTGCTCTTCACCAATCTGCATGGACTTGGGGTTCCTGCCCCCCCAAATCTTTCTTTCTAGACCATCCTGACTCATAAGAAATGCCCCAGAGCCACCTGGACTTCAAACAGAATACATCCTCCCTTTTCCTTGACTCGCTCTCTTACCGGGAACTTAACTAGATCCTTGGTGGTGAAGATCCATGCAGCAGTCTGGCTCCCCCGCTGGTGGCCTGGCTCTGTGTGTGTCTGTGTCTTCATTCTCTGAGCTTCTGCTCCGTTACCTCTGAGACCTGCCTACCCCCCTGCCAGGCTGGGGACACTTGGTTCCCCCCAGGACCCCCCAATGGCACAGAGTTGGTGACACCTGGCCTTTGCCCATCACAGTCTCTAGCAGGCTTGGCGGAGTCTCTGCGTGTTAATTCATGTCCTCCTGCAGACAGTCCCTGAGAGGTCACACCTGCTTTCAGATGGGGAAACACCCAGGGAGCTGGCAAGTGACCAGGCTGGCGGTGAAGTCTGGCATCTGGGTCCCTAGGCTCCTACAGCACAGGGGGGCCTTGCTGGACAGTGTCCCCTCTGGAAGCCACCAGGAACAAAGCCACCAGGGCTCTCGGGGCCATTTGTCTCCTCTGACCTGCTGCTTTCAGCCAGGCATGCCATCCTCCTCCTCCCAGAAGCCAGACAGGGCAGAGAGTCCCCCAAGCAACTGTCCTTAGAGGCAGAAGCCACCAGCTAGCTTGTGCCCGCTCACACCATGACTCCTCCGGGCTCAGCTCTTTAGCGCCCCCTGCCTGGCCCCGGGCAAGGCGCAGCCAGGGATACTGGACTCCATCCATGTTTTATCCTTCTGGTTAGCTGTGATCGGGACTTTTTGAATGTCTGTTTTTTTGGACCTTTGGTGTCTGGTTTCCCAAGGCTTTTGATAAAATATTTAAAAATAAATCCTGAGGAACCTGGAAACTGCCTTGAAAAACCACTTTCTATTTTTGATTGCCTCCAATTAATGTCCTCATGTTGCAAGAACTTCCCCTTTTTCTCGGGCTGGAGCACCGTCCGGTGGATTCCACGGTTTTCCCCAAACCTGAGCTGGGCTGGTGACTGGCCGCCCACCCACAGGCCGCTCTGGATCTGCTTCTGGGTGCAGGCTCGGGCTGCAGCCTGGGACGTCTCCCCCCCCCCCCCCCCCAGGTGCTTTTCTACTTGGTTCTTTGCTTTATAATAAAGTAAGACAGCAACCTCAAAAGTCCACAAGGTAGAGCATGGGAAGGTCAAAGTCTTCCTCCTCCACCCACAATCCCATTCGTTAGAGGCAGAGGCTGTTCATTCGTTGCTTTTGTTCATTCATTCATTCACTTGGCAGATGTTTATTGTGTCTCTTTGATGACATTAGCCCCCAGTGTGTGGCAGTGAGCAACACAGTCACCTGTCCCCGTCCCCCCCCTCATGTTCTGGTGAGCTTCATGGGGGGAAAGGCCAGGCACCTGGATGGCCCAGATTGTCCAGGCGGATGAGCCCAGCAAGACCCCAGTCAGGAGATGCCACACTGGGTTGGAGAGCAGCGAGGACTTGAAGTAGGAAAATAACTGCAGAAATAGAAAGGATGAGGGGACCCATGTACTTAGTTCTTTTCTTTTCCTTGTTTTTTTTTTTTTTTTTTTTTTGTGATACTGGGGATTGAATCCAGGGGATTTCTACCTCCAAGCTACACCCCCATCCCTATTTTATTTTTGAAACAAGGTCTTGATAAGGTTCCTGAGAATTTTATTCAGTTGCTGAGGCTGGCCTCGGACCTGCAGGCCTCCTCTTTCAGCCTCCCTCCCAATTACTGGGATTACAGGCGTGTGTCACGATGCTCAGTTGATGTACTTATTCTTACAAGAATGATTTTAATTCTGGATTTATTAGTTACATGCTAATTCAATAGGATTCCATCAGGTTATTTTCTTTACTAAGTTGATAAATCCTTAACAACCTGCAAGTTTTTTTGTTTTTGTTTTTGTTTTTTTTTGGTACTGGGGATTGAACCCAGGGGCAGTCTACCTCCGAGCTACACCCCCAGTCCCATTTTTTATTCTTTATTTTGAAACAGGGTCTCACTAAGTTGTGGGGGAGGCCTCACTAAGTAGCTGAGGCTGGCAGTGAACTCGGATTCTCCGGTCTCAGCCTCCCAAGCACTGGGATTACAAGTGTGCGCCACCACGCCTGGCTACAACCTCTCATTTTTACAATGCAACATCATGTGCTTACTTTAAAGTTTATCGTGCGTTTTCTATGCACATGATGGATTCTATTCTGTTACTTTTCTGTGATCACAGGAAATGGGAACAAACTGCTTGTTGCTCTTAAGCATGAGTCTTGGCTGTTCTTCTGTTCTTGTTAGCGATGGTCTCCTATAATGGACTTTTGTGTTATTTCCAGGGTGTTCTGCGCTTCCTTGTGTATAAATATTGATGCACTTGTGGGCGAATGTTTTCAGAATAAATTCCTAGAATCGACTAATCTGTCACATGACAAGTGGTCTCACTACTGACTGCTTGGCTTGCATTTCTTTAATTGTGAGAGGTTGAGCATCCTTTTCACATTTACCGGAATTTATGTTTCTTTTCTGCAAACTCATTCTGCCCTATGTTGACTTTTCCATTTGGTCGTTTGTGTTTTCCATATTGGTTTATAGGAACTCTTTACATATTGAGGGAAACAGAACTCTTTCTCACACGGGTTTTTTTTTTTTAAGTTCATCATCTGCCTCTTGGGACTTTTTTTAGTGGAGTATCTGCTCTAAGAAAGTTGAATTCAGTCTTCTGTGTGTTACTTTTATTTTTATGCTATGTCTCGAAAATAGTGCAAATTGATTCACTCACTATTGTGGATTCTTGAACTATCTGTTTAGGAAACTGCCTGAATATCTCTATGATGCACTATTGATAAAATAACAATATCCATGTTTTACCTAGAGCATCATAGGTGCTCTATGCAAATGGCCTCTGATTGCTGTAACTGCAAAGAGGCGTTGGTGTTCCCATTTCACAGACGATGAGTCTAAGGCTCAGGGCAGGCAAAGCGCTTCACTAACCTACCTAGTTCTAAGCTAGTGGTTCTTCAACCAGGGGTGGGGTGGGGCTTCTGTGTGTGTGTGTGGGGGGGAGGTACTGGGGATTGAACCCAGGGGCATTCTACCTTGGAGCTACACCCCCAATCCGATTTTATTTCTTATTTGGAAACAGGGTCTCCCTAGGTTGATGAGAATCTCACTATTTGCTGAGGTTGTCCTCGAACCTGCAAGCCTCCTGTCTCAACCTCCCAAGTACTGGGATTACAGGCATGTGCCACCACGCCCGGCTGGGTGAAGCTTCTTAAAACACAGCTTTCTGGGCTGCGCCCTTGGAATTTCTGATTCAGTGACCATGTTCGTTTTCTATTTCTGCTGCAACAATAAGCACAACATTAGTGGCTCCAGCAACACAAACACATCACGTGACCGTCCTGTAGGGGGGAAGTCTGGCGCAGGTCTCCCTGAGCCCGGTCCAGGTGTCTCTCAGCCGGGCTCCGTTCCTTCTCAGAGGCTGTGAGAATTCCATTCCTTGGCCTTCCCTTCCAGCTTCTTGCCACTGTCTTCACTCCTGGGCTGGTGGCCCTTCCTCCCTACGCAAAGCCATCTCTGTGGCCTCTCGGCGACTGAGCCTGTAATTTCATTTCTCTCTTTGTCTGCCTTCTTCTTCCACTTTGAGGGATCCTTGGGCCCTGACCCTAACAATCCAGGATAACCTCCCAATTTGAAAATCAATGCACTTGTCCCTTGAAACCCGTCCATTTGCCACGTAACCTAGCATACTCATAAGTTCAAGGGAGCGAGGCGTGTATTCTACCTAGCATCGTTCTGAGTGAGGTCGGAGGATCTGCATTTCTAGCCAGTTCTGCTGATGGCGCGGACTGGGGGCCACACTCTGAACACGGCCAGTCCAGGGATGAGATGAGGTGGTGTCATGCATCTTTCTAGGATAGAATTTCCCAGGGCCACCTCTCCTACCTCTTTTCCTAAGTAAACCCACATTTTAATTGACTTAACATTAAAGCAGGTGCTATAGAGGGGTTTAAATTTACCCAGAGTTGACTTTTGGTTCTGGGAAGGGGAGCTGCCCCAAGGAGGGCCCAGAATGCCTGGGGAGAGTCACCTGGCCCTGTCGGACTTAAATACACGAAGGACACCAACTCAGTGATGGTGGCCTCCCTGTGTCCAGTCAGGGCTAACAGACCTGCTAAGCCCCCAGCCTGTCCCACCACGATGGCTCCCTTCCCTTCTAGCTGCTCGTAGTCGTGTCCTTCAAGTCCAACCCCAGGCCCTCTGTGTTCTGTCCCTGCGGTCCCCCGGCCACATCCTTGGTTAAAGAACCTCAGGCCCTTCAAGTCACACCAAGTTGTCATTGACAACGTGTAAACCCAGGGTCATTTCTGCTCCCCAATTTCTCCTTGTTGAGGAGGCCCTTACCTCTGCCTTTTAACTTTCTGAACCAGAGACGCACACCGCCCCCCCTTATTTGTTTTTCTTTATTATGTTGTTTTGATGGCTTGTTTTTTAAAAATCCCCTTCCCTCTTCAGAGGCAAGCCCTTTGTCCCATTTCAAAAGCATCATGCATAGAAAACTTGATGTTTAAGCTGACATTCTCAGTTGCTTAAACTTACCGATGACATCATAGTCCCGGCTATTCCCCTATCCATATTTTCCCCTTTTTGCAGAAACCCTAGGCCCCAGAGCAATCAGAACTTGGAACCCTGTGTCAGCACAAGCTCGGTTTGAACTGTCTCCTCTCTGTCTTCACAGAGGTGAATATGCCCTGACCGAATACACAGAAGTGAAGACAGTCACCATCAAACTCGAAGACAAGAGCCCCTGAAGGAAAGGCGGGCTCCTTCCTCAAACGCAGGACAGCAGAACGGGGCAGATCAAACTTGCCCAAAGGAAAACAAAACAGAAAAAAACCCCACTGCAGTACCGACCTCCCCGGAACACTTTCTTCTGCACAATCTTGACCGACCTGCTGGAGTTTCATACATTTTTATTTTCTTCTCACACTGTTTTATTGAGCAAACTGTGGATGCCCATTATCTCATGTGGGGGATGGCGGCCCTGCCTGGGGAGGGGGCTGTTGGCCGTCTCCGTTTTTGCCTTTAGACCAGGTGCAGGAGATCGGGAAAACACTCCAGGCTCTGTTCATCAGAAGTGGTATTCGGGCTGTCCAGCAGTTGCTTCCAGATGCTTTGCTGAGTCTGACTCCAGTGAGGATCTGGAAAGAACGTCCTGCAAGCAGGGCCCTGCACCTGTGATCGCCTCTGGGTTACCTGTGTGCATCCCCAGCCCCTCTTCATCCAGGGAGGGGTCAGACCGTTCAGAAGGGAAAGATCAGCGCCTAGTTAAGAAGGAAAAAATAAGCCGGGCATGATGGTACATGCTTGTCATCCCAGCATTTGGGAGGCTGAGACTGGAGGATCTGGGTTCTTGGCCAGCCTCAGCTACCTAGTGAGGCACTCCACAACTTAGTGAGACCCTGCTTCAAAATAAAGAATAAGAAATAGGGCTGGGGGTATAGCTCGGAGGTAGAATACCCCTGAGTTCAATCCCTAGTACCACAAAAAAAAAAAAAAAAGAAGAAAAAAATAAACCAGTTTGGAGGATCTGCTGTGGGGGAGCACAAACCACGGAAGGGGACAGAAGCCTGGGGCGTGCACAAGTGTGGGTGTTGGAGGACTGCGTGTTGACCTTGACCCCGGGGTTCACCTTGAAACCAACGCTGCCTTTGAAATACGACCAAATCAACATCCTGAAGCGCTCACTCTAAAACCGTGTGACGGCCTCCCTTCACCAAGGCACCCTCGAGGGTGGAAGGCAATGTGAGTATCACCTTTCCTGCTAGGGACCCGGTGTGCTAGAACCACAACACCGCAGCAAATCCGGGACCATTGAGTCCCGCGTCTGACAAATCAGAGCCATAACTCGCTTTTGCAGGTTATATATTTCGACCACATTCAATAATGGCTTACGATGAGCCTGTATACTTCTCCTTTCCTCTGACTCCATTATTCAAGGCAGCCTTTTTTTCAGAGTCCAGTTTTGGTATTCATGTCTGATTAGTTAACAAGTAACACCTGGATTCTTCGTAAGCGAGCCAAGCATTTCACCAACCGGTGGTGAATTTTTTTCTGTTCTTCTTCTGTGTGTCCAAAAGGATGCATGCACTCCCGTGGTTTAACTTGGAAACATGAAAGTTTTCCCATATGGCTTTAAAAACAACACCAAACTGAAGTTGGGTTCTTCAGGTACTTTGACAGCTTACTAACTAGTACTTTACTAATTGGGAAAAAAAAATGGTGCTTATGTTTGAGGATTCCGTCGGAGGGCCAGTAATAAAGTGTATGTCAGAATTGGTGTGTGTATGAAGAAAATCATGTGTGGACTAGGGTTTTCATTCTTGTCAGAGGAAATCAACAGACAATTCACCTTCTTTTTCTCCTCAGCTAACATTATCACTCAAACTACCAATAACTGGCAAACCAGGGTCTGGCTTCATTCACTGAATTTCCAGTATCTCAAGTAACCATAGACACTAACCTTCATAGAAGTGCATTATAAGGTTCCTATCTTTCCATTGTACAATAATGCCTTTAATATGAAATGCTACATTATTTATAATTGGTATAGTTAATGTATCTTTTTATAGCTGTCAGAACACAGAGGTGGTGTATTTAACCTTCTGTAATATACTGTATTTAGAAATGAAAATCTATATAATATTAGAACTCACTCCTTTTAAGGTTTACCCCTGTGGTCTAGGCTTATGGATCTGTCATATTGGGAATTCTGATCCTAACTGCATATTGTGTTCAACCAAGATAAAATAAAATTGGATATTTGAGAAATGTTTTGGTTTTTCATTGATGGACCAAACCCATCTTAATGCTGTATAAAGACTTCCTGAGAACCTCTGTACAAAAAGACTTAGGTTCTCTTCTTGAGAACCTTATAATAAAGCAATATTTGATGGTTATGAATAAAATGATATTTCCTCTGTCTATAGTTTTGATGTTGAACAGGCAGGGAGCTTAGCCTCAGAGGTCCTATGTCTTAGTTGGCCATGTTTAAAGGCTCAGCTAAGCGACTTGAGTCTCTTTATCAAAAAGTGACAATGGTATGAGTGTGGAAATGGAGGTTTGGAGGAAACTGTATCCCCAACCATGAAACTAGTGTCCTCCGTTTTGTCATATTTCTCTACGATGTTCTAAGCATCTGGGACTTAAAACTTAGCTAAAGTTCTTAAGGCTCCTGACCAAGGAACCTCAGGCTTCGAGTTGTGAGCTGACACTGAGGCTGGATGAAAGCATTCACTGTGCCAGGGCAAGTCCGCCCAGATCAGCCCACGCGTTGGATGCTAAGATCCCCGTCCCCAGTCACGTCATGGGCAAGCACTGCTCCCATGAGAAACAACTTCCAGGAGGAGGAGCAGATCTCTCAATGTGCATTTATGCATGTCTTGATGTATGCGGGAACACCTTGTTTCCCAATCCAAATGTCAGAAGAAAATTACAGGAAAACTGACACATTCCTTTGTGTTGGTTTATCAGAACATGACTTCCTGAAGGGCGCCACTCTGGGGACATCAGACAGGAAGTGGAGTGTGTGCGTGCGTGTGCGTGTGTGCGCGCGCGTGTGTGTGTGTGTGTGTGTGTGCATGTGCATGTGCATGCTCTGAAAGTGGACCTTTTGGAGTTCCCTAGCTTCTCCTGGTGGCAGATGAGGATTTTCCAGTGTCTTTGCCCCTTGCTCTAAGCCACATGTCTGACTTGCACTTGGAGATGGAAACTGAATGGTGTTTTAAAAAAATTGTCCAAGGAAGCTGAGGAAAGACACCTAGGAGCAGGTAGCCACTGTGCCTTTCAAAGGCAGAAATGTTAGCTCAGGGAAATAGGTGACTTCCAGCTGACCCAGTGGACAAGGGACCTTCCAGCTTGAGGTTATTGAAAATTTGTGTCAAGCCATCAAAAAGGAAGACGACAAGGAGGCAGGGGGGAGGGGTACCAAGTGCTGTGTGCATGTATGTCAATGTCAACATGATTTACGTTACGATGTGAGACAATAATGCACCAATAAAAGCACATTTAAAAAAAAAAAAGGAAGACAACCCTGGGTCTGTGGGGGTCAAAAAGAAGTGGGTTCCAGGTATGGTAACACATTTGTAATTCCAGCCACTCTGGAAGGAGGCTGAGGCAGGAGGATCACAAGTTCAAGGCCAGCCTGGCAATTTAGTGAGACATTGTCTCGAAGTAAAATAAAGGGCTGGGGTTGTGGCTCAGTGGTAGAGCTATATCCCCAAAACGGACAAAAAGAAGTAGAAAAGAACATTAACTGACTTGTACCAACCTCCCCATGCAAACTTGTAACCAACACATGGCTAATGGATAGAATTAAATGCTGGGATATAGTTAGCTCAAAAAAGATCATTTTTGTGTCGAATGTCCCGGATGCTTTCTGCATTGGGCACATTCTCTAGCCAATTCCCAAGCTCATTTAAAAGAGGAAGTTTTGCCTTGACCATTGTACCCTGTGGTCCACCGGGGAACAGGGCTGCGCTTCCTCCCGGTGGCGCTAGGTGGCGCGGCGGGACGCCCAGGAGGCGCCACCAGGCGGTGGTCTCCAGCCCGCCTCGCTCAACGCTGCGGCCGCCACGCCCTGCAAATTATTCGGGACATTTTGGTAGCAATCCTAATGCCGCCCTGCAGACTGCTATGAGGACCCGGGTGGTGAGGGCGGGATTGCAAAACTTCGCCCACTCTGTTACTGGCAGCCTCTTGGGACCTGAGCACAGCCATCGGGTTAGGAGAGCGACTCCTAGTGTCCCCGAGGCTCAGCTGGGACCCTGCAGCTCCCCGGATTTTGTGATGTGGCGGTGAGGTTTACAGCGATCGGGTCTCCATGCCTTGCACAAAGCCCTGGGAATTTGTGAGTAGTGGCAGTGCATGGGGCTCCTGCCAGGGGGCAGAGCCACCCGCGTTTTCTGAGCCAGATTCTCTCTCCTGGATGGGCACGTGGAGCCAGATCTGAAGCCTGCCTGCGGCAGGGGCATGAAGGTTTATGGTTTGCCTTAGGATATTAGCCTCAGTGGTGCAAAAGACACCTTTAGGACAGGTCTAAAAGTGATCAATCAGACATTCCACCGTGTAATTATTTATCCTCCACCCCCCCCACACACAAAATAGACAATTAAAAAGATTCACTACCCAGGCGCCGTGGCCATGCCTGTAATCCCAGCTACTCAGGAGGCTTAGGTCGAACGGTGACTTTGAGCCATGAGTTCAAGACCAGCCTGGGCAACATAGGGAGAATCATGTCTCAACAAATACATACACACACACACACACACACACATACATGCATACACACATACATACACACATGCATACATACACGCATACATACATCATGCATAAATAAATGTATAAATAAAATTAAAAATTCCACCAACTAGCAGTATCTTTGCATACATCCGTAATTAAATTAGTAAACTCGTGTGGTGGAAGAGGGCGTTTTGCAAGATATTTTATTTTGCAAACGTTAAATCTTCTATTTTACGTTTTATTTTTTAAAAATAAATATTCCTATGCCTCCCTCTAAGGAGCTGCACACAAATGAATCTTCTCTGTCTCTTTAATATTTACAGCCAAAATATATGGCCAGCATACAAGTTGGAGGTTAATAAGCTACGTCTCTCCTCGCAGGGCGCTAAAGGGAGCCTGCCCCCCGGGGAGCGCTGGGCGCCAAGCTGGAGGGGGACCTGGCCCTGCTAGGGTCCCTGCATCTTCTGGGGTTCCGGGCAGTAAACTTGATCACCTAGGAAAACCGAGGCGGGCCACCAGGGGCTCCTCGCCTCTTCTAGAAAGGGCCTGGCCCTGCCTCTCCTCGCGCCGCCCGCTGCCCGCCCTCCCCAGCCCAGGATTGAGGAAGTGCGTCTCGCCCGGGAGCGCGGCCCGAGACGGGGACAGAGGGCGGGGGGCGGCCAGGCCTGGCCCGGGGTCCCCGCCGCCGCCACGGCAGGTAAGTGCCACTGCTGCCGGGTCCCCGTGCAGCCCCGACCGCCCCGCTCTCCTCTCCCGCCGCGCCCGGACCCCGTCCTTCCTGCCGGCGAGCTGGGGACGGTGCCAGCCCAGGCCGCGAACTCCGCAACCCCGCGCAGGACGGGCCGGCCGGGAGCCGGGGCCAGAAACACAAAGTTGAAAACGCCGAGGGATCCACAGGTTTTCTTCTGCCTTGGGAGGAAGCCCGTGCTTGACCTTGGAGGGGCGGTGCGAGCCCATGCGTGTGCGGGAGGCTGCGGGTCTGTCTGTGCCTCTGGCCTCGGCGATGGTGATGCCCGATGGCCGGGCGCCTCTTCCCCCTCCTCATCACCGGGCGGGCTTCCTCTCCAGAGCTGCATCTCTGGCTGGGCCAGATAAAATCTACTTTGATTGTTGCCTCCTGGGGGATCTTCCCCCTGCAGGGACACAGGGCAGGGACCCCAGGGGGGCTGGGGAGCTATGCAAAGACAGTGATGGAAAATTTGGGGACCCCCTTCAGGCACCCGACCCGCTGCTTTAAGCCGCTTTAGACTTTGAGGCCGCCTTGACACACACCCCTGGAACAGTTGCAGAGGCAGAGAAACGGGGGACATCTATAGTTACCTTCTTAGCGAACCCCACACCCAATTCACTGTTTTTTAATAGAGTTTGTCACTTGCATGATAGCAAAGCACCCAGTCCCTAAAGGGACAGCCACAGCACGCATGATTTGGGAAAATCTTAACATCCAGTGCCTTCTATTATCTTTGCTCATATTTCAGAGGCAAACATAAAATAATACATTAATAACATATCGACCCCTAGTCTGTCCCTAAAGCAGTATATTGGGGGGGGGGGGGTCAGTCCCACGTTTCCACATGTCAGGGGCAGCGCCATAATCAACACAGTTGCTCTGATGGAACACCTAGAAATTAGCCTCTTCCTGTTCCCCCATCCCTGGGCTTATTTTGCTACCAAGCCCTGTGGGGTCTACCCCCAAATGCATCCTCCTCTCTCCTCTGCTTCCTCCTGGTCTCCGCGTCTGCCACTGCTCTCCTGTTCCTGTACATTATATTCCCTTTTCCTCTTCTCTATCTGGAAGCCAGAGTGATTATATATACGTATAATTATATATATGTATATATAATTTTAATGGATAAATGGAATCATTTATCCATTAAAATCAGGCCACTGCGCCCCAGCCACCGTGGCCAAGCTCACTGTCCAGCGGGGCCTTCTGCGACCCTGCCCTGTGTCTCTTTACCTGGCCCTTCCCTGGCCATCCTCTCTCTCTCTCTCTCTCTCTCTCTCTCTCTCTCTCTCTCTCTCTCTCCCCCTCTCCCTCTCCCTCTCCCTCTCCCTCTCCCTCTCCCTCCCCCTGTGTTCTGCATCATTCTCTCAGCCCCCTCTCCCATCCGTGTATCCCTTTATTTATTTAATTGCTCCTTAATTGCTCCCCTGGTGCTCCTGGGCTCAGGGACTCTTTCTGTCTTGCTCCCTGCGGTAGCTTCGTGCCTGTGACTAAGCCAGGAGGTGCCCCCAGCCTAGTGGTAGGCATAGTGACCAAATGGCGAATGGATGATATTAAATTACCTGTGCTTCCAGGCTCCTGGAGCACTTCTGTTCCCCAGCCTTCCGGTGCTCATCTGGAATTGAGAAGGTCATATTTCTCTGCCCTGCAGCTCCGTGATATGTTGATGTTCACAACCCTGCTATGCACATTTTATACGCAAGTCAGTATTAGTGAGGGTACGCTTAAAAAAATACTACCGCGATGTCTAGACCAGGCTTTTGACTTGAAAAGGAGCTAGGGGGTCTGAGCATTTCTGAGATGCCTCACTTGCGAGGGTCTGCCAACACTTTTTGTATTGACAGTCCTTCCTAAGCTTCCTAGAAAAAGACTTTATAGCAATTGCTTATTGTACTGTCTGCCCTCTCTTCCAGCTTCCTAAATTCCTGAGGTTTATTCCTCACCTGAAGTGCTCAATTGTTTATAGAATGGATATCAGATTCCCTCTTTGTCTTTGAGCATTGAGATTTATTCACAAATGCTGGTATAAAGGAGTGGTAAAAGGAAATGAGTGACATTTAGAAGTTACTAAAATAAGTATTACTGCAGAAGGCCACTTGAAGCCCTCTCTTTAGGATAGTGAATGAGAACTTGTAACTTGCAAACAAGATTTGTGCATTGGTCCGAACCCCAAAGCAGGAAGAAGCAAAGATCTGTTAGAGGGCAAAGATTGAGCAAAACTTGAGTTACCTCACTTTTTTTTTTTTTTTTTTTTTTGGTACTAAGAGTTGAACACAGGAGCATTCTATCTCTGAGCTATACCCTCAGCTCTTTTTATTTTGAAACAGGGTCTTGCTAAGTTGCTGAGGGTCTTGCAAAGTCACTGAGGCTGTGATCCTCCTGTTCCCTCATCCCTAGATTCCTTCTGTCTAAGCCTCCCAAGTACCGGAGTTACCTCATTTTAAAGCCAAAATAGTAATTATAACTTAAAAACTACTCCAGTGGCAAAATCCTCTGTTAGTAGATTGATTTGAAAAAAGGAAACTGAAAGGGGAACTAAATGTGCTGGGCGAGGGTTAGCCTAAAATATTCTTAAGATTTTTTTTTTTTTTCCTTTTTGGCGCCTTAAAAACATTATATGGTAAGATGCTTCTGTTTACAGAAGCAATGTCCACTTTGGGGATCTGTGAAATGCAGTTGGACGTGCTTGGGAGCTGTTTTAGAGAGGTGTTTGAAAGCAGACAGTAAGTACACATTTCAGTTTCTGGGTGTTACTGTGCGATTTGCAGCCTTTATTTTAAAAATAGCCTGCCTTGCTGGTTCTCCCTAACCCAGCTCCCAAGCTGATTTTCAAAGTTGGGTTTTACACTTCTGAATTTTGTCTGGATCGGTTATTCCTTTTTTCCTCCTTGGATTTTTCAGGCTCCCCAACTTCAAACACACATGCTTCTGAGGACCAGGCCCTCTTGGGTTCAGCAAGACCATCAGTTTAGATTTTCCAGATCCTTCCTTCCCTTCCCTTGAAGAGTTCAACCCACCTAGGCCTGGTGCCTGATTTCCAGGCTGTTTGTTTGTTTGTTTGTTTGTTTGTTTGTTTGTGGTACTGAAAATTGAACCCAAAGGCATTCTATCTCTTAGCTACACTCCCAGCCCTTTTATTTTATTTTATTTTTTTTATTTTGAAACAGGGTCTCACTAAGTTGCTGAGGGTCCTGCTAGGTTGTTGAGGCTGGCCTCCAACCTGCAGTCCTAGCGTCTCAGTCTTCCAAGTACTGGGATCACAGGCGTGCTCCACCATGCCTGGCAGATATTAGGCCTTTTAGATGGGAAATTCTCACTACTCTCACAGCCTTGTTCTGTAGCTTGCTTGGTGCCCACGCAGTTCAGAGCACCTTCTAGAACCTGCTTGCTGGGGAGACAGAGCCCAGCCTGTGCCCTCTCTGTTGATATTCTGAGCTCCTTCAACGAAGGGGACATAGAAAACCCTGCTGGCCTCCCAAGCCCTCACAGAGTGATTGCAGGCAATGACCACAGCAGCGATCGGTGCCGTAGAAAGAGACCTTAGAACCTGTGCCTTAGTGAATCTCACAGAACCCAGGGCACGGGGGCACAGGTCTATTTTTTTTCTTTTTTTTTTTTTTTTGGTGCGGTACTGGGGATTGAACTCAGGGGCATTCTATCTCCGAGCTACACCCCCAGCCCTATTTTTTATTCTTTATTTTGAAACAGAGTCTCACTAAGTTGCAGAGTGCCTCACTAGGTAGCTGAGGCTGGCCTCGAACCCGGATCCTCCGGTCTCAGCCTCCCGAATGCTGGGATTACAAGCGTGTGCCACCACGCCCGACTCAGGTCTATTTTTAATAGATGAGAAAACAGAAAAAGGCAAGTTTTAGCTGGAGGTCACAGTCCATGCCTTTGACACCCATGCTGTGTTGTCTGAGGCATTCTTTAGACCACCTGATTTTTTTTTTTATTATGATTATTTCTGGTTGTGCTATCACTCCACATTTTGGAGTCAACTGTCTCGGTGCCTTGTAGTTTGCGTTTAGGCTAGATTAGATTATAAAAGCACTGATAGGAGCCAGGTGTGGTGACGCAGTACTTTTGGGAAGCAGAGACAGGAGGATCAGGAGTTCGAAGCCAGGCTCAACTACTTAGTGAGACCAGCTACAACTTAGTGAGACCCTGTTTCAAAACACACACACACACACACTACAGATAGGAACATACATTTCACAGGGTAAAACCTTCCTATAGTTCACTTGCCCCCGTGCCAGGCATGAGCAGGCCCTCCCACATTTCTGCTCCTTTGATTGGCAAAGCAGAATGGGCATTCATGTGGAGGGGACCCCCAAACTCAGAGGGAGCCCAGCAGTGCTCGGTCTCAGGGGTTTCTCTCAGCTTTGTTCATTTTAAGAGATTAGTCCGAGAGGGGCGGTGGTGCACACCCGTAATCCTAGTACTTGGGAGGCTGAGACTCAGAGGATTGAAGATTCAAGGCCAGCCTCCACAATTTAGCAAGGCCCTCAGCAACTTAGTGAGACAGAGCCTGTTTCAAAAATAAAAGATAAAATAAGGGTGGAGGTGTGGCTCAGAGATAGAATGCTGAGTTCAATCCCCAGTGCCTTCCTCCCCCAATAAAAGTCAGAATAGTCTTAACCCAACTCAGAGTTTCTGCCCTGTAGAACGATGGGGCCAGATAACTCTTTGTTATAGAAGGCCGACCTTGTACATTGTAAGATGTTTAACAGTTCCTCAACCTCAACCCATTATATGCCGGTAACATCCCCAATTTCCCCAGTTGTGATCACCAAAAATATGTCCAGCCATTGCCAAATGCCCTCTGGGAGAGGCACGGTTTGTGGGACCCATTTCTATGAACCTCCACAGTGCAAACCTCATACATAACCAGTGACCATTGCTTCTGCTCACCTTCCTTTTCATCACTGCCCTCTTGGAATTACACGCCCACCTCTGGGCTTCCAGAAGAGTCTGTCCTGGGCAGAGGGAGGGCTTTGTGTTGTGACCACCTGTAAGTGTGTCTGCCCTGTCCCAACTGAGGGCAGGGACTCCCTGAACTTTGTTGATGTCACTGAACATGGTACACTGCCAGGCTGCCTTGCAAGACACAGCAGATAGGTGTCACTTGAACAACCCCTGAGCCCTTTACCAGGACACGTTTGGGGACTGTTCAGAGTCTCTTCTCAAGAAATCAAGACCTGAGACCAGTGTGAGGCGGGATGGGGGCTCTCAGTCTTTCACACCCCGGCTGATGGGTTTGGCCAAATAGATGGACTATGGAAAGGAGTAACACAAAGGAGAGGGAAATATCAACAAATGACATAAATAGCAAATATAAGTATTACATTATAAATGGTAAACGTCTGCAAGGGAGGTAAAAAAAATGACTTGCATTAAAGAAGCTTTCTGACTTCCCGATGTCTTTTACCCCCAGAACAAGCAAGGTCTCCGCTGGGCCATGTCTGCATGTGGGTGCCTTGAACCCCCCGGGCCGCGGCGGTGGCGGTGAGGACTGCAGGACCTGCCTTTGGAGACCAGCCGCCTCCAGGGTTGATGGCTGGCATGTCTCGGAGACCGCCCAGCATGTACTGGTGTGTGGGGCCAGAGGGGTCAGCCGTGTGTCCGGAACGCGCCATGGAGACTCAGAATGGTAAGGGCGGGACCGGCCGTGCTCCCTCGCCTGGGTGTGAGCTGCTCTGCTGGTCCTAAGGGGGGTTAAGCTGCTCGAGGATGATGGGGTTTCAACTGAAGGGAGTAAAATAACATTTATTTGGTACTTTTTCATCACTAATATGTATCTTGGGATTCTCACATTCTAAAAGTTGAGGGGCTGTGTGTAAAACATATTGTGGACTCTTAAGGATCAAGGTACTATTTTATGTTGGTTAAAGAACTTCTTAAAAAAATAGGGATTTGGTTTTGCTTCTATGTTGTAAAATAACATTTTTATTTTATTAAGTAAAATGTTTAAAAAGGAAAGTAGGGGGAGAAAAAGATCAGGTAGGCATGGTGGTGCAAGCTTGTAATCTCAGTACTTGGGGGGCTGGGGCAAAAGGATCATAGGTTTGAGGCCAGCCTCAGCAACTCAGTGAGACTCTGTTTCAAAAAATAAATAAATAAAGGGCCAAGGGTGTATCTTGAAGGTAGAATACCCCATGTTCAATTCCTACTACCACAGCAAGAAAAAAAAAATCAGAGTCCCACTACCCCAAATTTAAGCACACACAGTTAATGCCCTGACATGTTCTTCTCTTCTGGTCTACTTCTCGTGAAGAAAGGACTTGGTTTGAACTTTATTGTACTTATAAAGTTTGTGTGCCACTTTCTTCTCAGTGGTATTTACCTAAGTCACCGCCTAGCTCACGAGATTAAGTGTACAATTTCATAGGGGAGCACTGCATAAAAATATTGACCACTTAATCTTTATTCTCCTGTTGGACATTTGGGTTGCTTCTAATTCTTCATTCTTTCTGAAAAGTATTCCACTCCTATCTTTGCATACATAATTTTCAGAAAATAGCTTTACAAAAATCAAATTATTAGGTGTGGACATTTTTAAGATTTTCCATTTAAGATGCATCGCTTTTAATACTAATGAGTATCGCCGATACTGCGCCTAATAAATATTTGTCAGTCGCTTAGTATGTATGAGGCTCTGAGTGGAGTGCTTTCCAGATCGTCTCATGTAATCTTCACAACAACCTGTGAAAATGGTACTTTTACCACTGTTTCATAGCTGAGGGATTTGAGGGTAGAGAGGTCAAGAAACAGGTACAAGGTCAACAACACGTAAATCATACAACTGCCACCTGAGCCCTGTCTGACCCCTAGAATTCTCATTATTAGAGTCTATCCT
The DNA here is from genome assembly GCA_004027655.1 of Graphiurus murinus. NCBI lineage: Eukaryota > Metazoa > Chordata > Mammalia > Rodentia > Gliridae > Graphiurus > Graphiurus murinus. Next base: position 20,336 of record PVLC010010774.1, read on the forward strand.
TTGAGGTTGGGGGCCCAGCATCGGGTTCAAGAGGGAGGGCCCACACATTTGTATCCTCAACTGTGTCAACAATCGAGCACTGGTTCAGCCAATGTTTCCTTCTGTTGTGTGAGTGATTTTTCTCCGTCTCAAATGTCCAGAGGCTAACTAGGACGATGTTTCTGGAAGGTTTCTTTGCACATAAATCAAATTATGAAACAGGAGAAGAATTTGCTTCTTGATATTGCCCAACACTAAATGTTGCCAGAGGGTATGAGTTGTATCTTGGGAAAAAAAAATTGTTTTTTTTTCCAGACATACGTCTTTTTTCAGTTGCTTGTTACGAAGGCCCTGCTCTATTAGTGTGAGATCAAAGTGGCCCGGGCAGTGGAACGCCATGCCTGATTCTGGGGTGGTGGCTCTAGTCTCTTGCCTGTGGCTTCTCTTAGCTGCTCTGAGGGATGAGGGATGAGGGGTGAGGGATGAGGGATGAGGGATGAGGGTCAGGGAAGGAGCACTGGGTCCATTTGACGCTTGTCGCGTAGATGCCTGTGTCATCTGAAAAGGCTCTGCAGGGGTCTCCGCCCACCCTCTTCCTGGTCAAGAAAGAGCTGGTGATCTAAAGGCGCCCTCTGGCCTTGGCCTGCAGGGGCACTGGGCTGCTTCTCAGGACCCCATCCAGACCCACAGAGTAGCATCTTGGTGGAAGGAGGCAGGCCTGGGCATTTTTTACAGTTTCTCCTGTGATACTAATGTGCAGCCAAAGTTGAGAACCAGCCAGTGGAAATGGTTCAAGCCCCATAGAGCAGCATTTTTGGAATTGTCCTGTCCCCTGGGGGTCATGGCAAACGACAGAATCTCATGGGGTAGATCCGGGTCATGGAGGTCTGCTGGCTCTGCTCACTCAGACCAGAGCGTCACTAAGATGATGCTTCCCAAAGTCCCCAGGAACCACCACTGATGATGATAATGATTTTCCTCCTCCTCCTCCTCCTCCTAATCCTAATCCTACTCCTACTTCTCCTTTTTTTTTTTTTTTCTTTCTTTTTGGTACTGGGATTGAACCCAGAGGCATTCCACATCCAAGCTACATCCCCAGCCTGATTTTATTTCTTATGAAACAGAGTCTCATTAGGTTGCTGAAAGCCTCGAGAAGTTGCTGAGGCTGGATTTGAACCTGCGATTCTCCTGTCTCTGTCAAGTACTGGGATTACAAGCGTGCACCACCTTGCCAGGCTGGGCTTCTTTTTTTGTTACTGGAGATTGAACCCAGGGCATTCTACCTTCAAGCTACACCTCCAGCCCTATTTATTTTTATTTGGAAACAGGGTCTCGATAGGTTGCTGAGAGTCTCACTACTTGCTGAGGCTGTCCTCGAACCTGCAATCCTCCTGGGATTACCAGCGTGAGCCACCATGCCCCAGCCCGCCATTAATTCTTATAGATCCTGGAACCTGGGCACAACAGGCTCTGGACAGACCTGGAAGCCACCCCACCTCTATACCTGGGCAAGAACAGATGACCAGAAAGTGTTTAATGCGCACCTCGAGGCCACAGCATTGCTACTCCCAGCCCTGTGTCTGAGTTTTTGCACCGTTCCTCAGTAGTGTCCTCTCCCTGACAGCTGTGATCAGAGAGTGAACTCAGAAGACCTTTCTGCCCACCCAGCCACTTTCCCACAGTGGAATCGCGGCCTCTCCACCATCCCAGTTCTGGATAAACCTAAGAACACGCACAGGGTTAGGAGCTGGGTATGATTTCAGCAGCCCCGGATGGGCACTGTGCTAGGTGCTTGAGGTTGGAGCTAGGACAGAGACGTGACATCCTGTGATCCCTGGAGGGGCGAGGGAGGTGTTTATCAGGGACCAAACATGCAAACCACAGAGTTGAAGACGATGAAAGGAAAGTTGCCTTCCATTCATCAGAAAATTCTCTCCCGTGGTTCAGCATTAAGGGGATTACATATTGAAGAATTACAAAGCCTGGCGCAATGGTGTACGCCTGTAATCCCACTACTTGGGAGGCTGAGACAGGAGGATTGCAGGTTCGTGGCCAGCCTCAGCAAGTTGGTGAGACCCTGTTTCAAAATAAAAAGTAAAATAGGGCTAGGGATGTAGCTCCCAGGTAGAATGCCCCGGGGTTCAATCCCCAGTACCACACACAAAACTTAAATAAAAAATAATTATAATAATAGTTGAATGTTCTTAAGGAAGTTATGCAGAAGCTGCTGATTTATGCCCAGACTCTGAAAGTTTCAAGATCCTGCAGATGGTAGCAGGGCAGAGCCCAGAAGTCCCAACCCCAGAGCTAACTAACAGAATTTACCAATTTCAGGGATAGAACCCTGCAATAGCCTTCTCTGTAGAGGCCAATTTTAATATATGTTAATACATATTGCATTTTATTTTAGCAACTCCTTAAGTTATGGTGGGGTTTTGTAGTAATAAATCCACTGTAAGTTGAAAATGCACTTAATATACCCAACCTACCCAAAACCATAGCTTAGCTTAGCCTAACCTACCTTAAATTGTAAATCAGGAACTGGGGATACACATCCAAACCACAGCAGGGGCGGGTGCTGCTCAAAGGACAGCTACCTCTGTGGGGATGACAGACACCGTGCCTTGCTTAGCTCTCCTCTTTATGTGGTCTACGGTGACCACTTTTTTTTTTTTTTTTAACTTGGAATTACTTTTGCAATCAGAAGACTAATACCACAAGTTATCTTTAAATTGCTACTTTTTTTTTTTTTTTTTTTTTTTTTGCGGTACTGGGGATTGAACTCAGGGGCATTCTACCTCTGAGCTATACCCCCAGTCCTATTTTTTATTCTTTATTTTGAAACCGAGTCTCACTAAGTTGCGGAGTGCCTCACTAGGTAGCTGAGGCTGGCCGTGAACCCGGATCCTCCGGTCTCAGCCTCCCGAATGCTGGGATTACAAGCGTGCGCCACCACGCCCGGCAAATTGCTACTTTTTAAGTGTGAGGTTTTGTGATTAGGATGGAGCCAGCCCGCCTTGTGTGCCCAAATCCAAGGTCAGATTTGCTTCACTGGTCCCTCCCCCCAAAATGGGGCCGTATCTGACTCAATACACCTGCCCCCGAGTCCTCCCCAGGGCCGACCTTGTGAATGTTTCTGGAGGATGACTCTGGTCCCTTCCAGAAAGAGGTGGATTGTCCCTTCCTTCTTTCCCTGCAGACCTCCAGGGACCCGAGGAAGTCCTGCTTCTCATCCCTCTCCACCCCCTAGATCTGCCAGCCCCATCTCAGGGGAGACGCTTCTAGATCTCATTCCCAACTTGGGAGTCAGAAAACTTGTCTTCCAGGAGGAAAACCAATGATTCTCAAATTATGCAGGCTCATTTCTCTCCCCTTTAAAAAATCCTTAAAAGCCGGGCGTGGTGGCGCACGCTTGTAATCCCAGCATTTGGGAGGCAGAGACGGGAGGATTCGGGTTCGCGGCCAGCCTCAGCTATTTAGTGAGGCCCTCCGCAACTTAGTGAGACCTTGTTTCAAAATAAAGAATAAAAAATAGGATTGGGGGTGTAGCTCAGAGGTAGAATGCTCCTGGGTTCAATCTCCAATACTGCAAAAAAAAAAAAAAAAAAAAAAAAAAATCCTTAAAAAGTGACACTTGAGCCGGGCGTGGTGGCGCACGCTTGTAATCCCAGCATTTGGGAGGCAGAGACGGGAGGATCCGGGTTCTCGGCCAGCCTCAGCTATTTAGTGAGGCCCTCCACAACTTAGTGAGACCTTGTTTCAAAATAAATAATAAAAAATAGGGCTGGGGGTGTAACTCGGAGGTAGAATGCCCCTGGGATCAATCTCCAATATCGCAAAAAAAAAAAAATCCTTAAGAAATGACGCTTGACAATGGCAAAAGTTCTTAACACTGTTCAGAAGAACAGTTTAGAAAAAGTCCTCAATTTTAATAAAGCGCCATTTTTGTTTTTGTTGTTTTCTGGTGGTTTTTGGGTAACAGTATTTTGCATCTGTGACTACATTGTTCTCTCACATCTCCTCACCCTTTGGACTTGCATAACCAAACCTCGTGTGTGTTTAGAATAAATAGCTCACCCTTTCAAAGCTTATGCATGAAGCCAGACGCGGTGGCACACGGCTGTTAATCCAGCAACTCTGGAGACGGAGGCAGGAGGATCACTTGAGCGCAGGAGTTTGAGGCCAACCCGGGCAACACAGTGAGACCCCCATCTTAGAAAAACAAAACAGAAATGCCCATGAATGTTGGGGTGTGTGTCCGCCCGTCGCCTGTCAGTGTCTGTGCAGCACAACTGTGTCCCAAGGAGGTGTGCCCCAACCTTACTGTCATGAGCACCTCAGCAGTGAGCTCCCCAGAAGGCAGGAGGAGTGTTTCAAAGCTTTGATGGGCTTGAGTGTGCCGGTGGACAGAAGGAAAGTCAACTTCCTTACTTCCTGGGCCAGGGCTGCTGGACCAACCGCTCTGACAAACATGTCATTAGACATTCTTCCGCATAGCCCTGGTACGTATGACACCGGGCAGAGTGGAAAAACCTGTTCTGCCGGCCGAGGCAAGGCCCGGAGAAAGGAGAGAAGTGAGGAAACTTCTAGATCCTTTCAGCCCAGACTGTTCTAGAAGGTGGGGGTGCTCGGGCGGACCCCTCCCAGGAGGCAGCTCACACCCCCACCTCTGTGAATAGTCCTCGCTTCAGCCCTGACACAGCTGCATAGCTCTCAAAGCACTGTCCACCGCTGGACCCAACATGGACCCAAGGAGGAGAAGGAACATTCCAGAAGGTCTTCAAGTCCAAGGTTATGAATAGCTACTTGCAATACTATGGTGTTTGTTTGTTTGTTCTTTGGTTCTCCTTTTTCAGATCTATATGAAAAGTCTAACTCTAAGAGGCAGATGGCTTGCTCAAGTGGGGCTTCTTCTCTTTCTTCTAGAAATGGAAGTAGGAAACAGATTGAAGTGCCCCTAGGCTGTTAGCTTGCCTTCTTGCTGGGCCATCCTACGAAATTCCACCAGGGACAGATGTCATGATGAGCCAGCCCACATCTCTGAGATGAGATGCCACCTCACGTCGGTGTCCTGCTTGTACCTGCTGACCATGGAGGGTGGACGGAAGGGGCTTTCCTGGGCAGGAGGCCTTGGTCAGCGGATCGCCCTCCTCTAGCCCGGCCGCAGAGCATGCTGGGCCTTGCCAGGAAGGGTGGCCAATGCCCACTGAGGCGGCCCTTAGTGAGTGAGGCGGAGGAAAGGGTGGCTGGGCGGTGGTCCCGGCAGTAGGAGAAGCCGCTGTGCACACCCATCCACCCGTGTGAGGTGGCAGTTAACACACCTGTTGCTCCATGCCCGACTCCAGCTCTGGGCTGGCCGAGCCTTTTAACGTTAACCTGTATCTGAGGCTTAGGTCTTGGCTTGATTATTTGTCCAGAATATACTTGCTTGCTTCTAGCAACAGGGAACGGACGGCTTTGCCGGCGAAGCCATCCTTGCCGTCTGGGAAGTTGATGCTGAGGGAGTCAGTCCCCATCTCGGGACACACAGCTCCACCTGAAGCAGACGATCAGAATTCCCACCTCCTTTCTTGGGATAACTAAAAGCAGATGCTTTGCGCTTCCCGAAGGTTCTCTTTGGGCTAAGTCGCCCCGCTGCCTTGAATGGGTGCCCTGTATGGCTTCTCCACTTCCACTTGGAAATCACGCAAACGCTTCTGCACCCTGATTGGTCTGTGGACTAAGCAACGGGCCAGGTCTACCTACTTCCTCCACAGTGTTGTGGGCGGGCTCCAGGAGCACCTCTCCCACCCCCCTGTTCTGGGTGGCCCGAGTCTGGAGACGGTGGCTCGCTCTAAACCTCCGCTCTCACCCCTACCTGCTGCCCCCACCTCTCACTTGCTCCCAGGCTCAGGGAATCCTGCCTGGTGACCTCCACCCGACACACCCAGCAGCCAAGAAAGACTTTCTTTCCAGTCAGCTGTCCTGGCCCCGATCAAGAAGTCATGGCCCGTGAGCAGGGAGATGCGTGCAGGGACATGCCAGGTCCCTGTGCAGAGGGACAGACTTTCACCCGTCAGTCTGGATTCCTTCTCTGCGAGAGTCAGACTTGGAAGGAGCCATAATCCTGGGCTTTTTAGGAATTCTTTAGTTCTCTGGGAATAGACTTCCCCCTCCCCTCCTGTAATATTTAAGTCTAAACTCTAGTGTATGGATTTCACACGCCTTTTTGGGAATCCTGATGGAGCTACCTACGCCAAGGGCCCCCAGTTTCAGCTACTTGAACTTATAACTGTTGGACTTGGCAAGGGTGTGAAAATGATATGCATTCAGTAGAAGCCGTACTTCAGATGGTGAGTGTTGAGCCTTTCCCTGAGCTAATGATTTGTGCTCCTGTTCTTTCTTACCATCCTGGGTAGCAGTGGTGGGCCGCAGCCCCCAGTCAGCAGTGTGGTCACAAGGGGAAACAACAGGTGTTCTCTGGCGCCCTGTGCTGCTGAGTTGGGTCGTTCAGTAGGTTAGGTGTGTTAAATGCATTTTCAACTGTCGATGTTGTCAAGTTACGATGGGTTTATCAGGATGTAATCCCATAACAAGTTGAGGGGCACCTGTGCTTCTTAGAAGTCTCTGCTCCTTGTCCCTGTCCCTTCATCTTGCTATTTTAGGGTGGGATTTGTCATAAAGGAGAAGAGAAAGACAGGCGTGGTGGTGCATGCTTGTAATCCCAGCATTCGGGAGGCTGAGACCAGAGGATCCGGGTTCGAGGCCAGCCTCAGCTACCTAGTGAGGCACTCTGCAACTTAGTGAGACTCGGTTTCAAAATAAAGAATAAAAAATAGGGCTGGGGGTATAGCTCGGAGGTAGAATGCCCCTGAGTTCAATCCCCAATACCGCAAAAAAAAAAAAAAAAAAGGAGAGAGAGAGAGAGAGAGAGAAAGAGAGGAAGAAGCATACATGTTAAGCAATAAAATTCTTCCTGAGCTCATAACCCTGATGTCATAGGAGATATCACACACTAGTCAAATATTATAGTTCCAACTGTGAAAAATGTTTCAGGGTTGCAGTTCAGATTGCTAATTCTTGCTCAGGTCGTACCTAGTGACTTGTCTTCTTAGCCCTCATCCATCATCCGACACCCAGGGGCTTGTCACTAAGTATTGTCTTAAGTTCATCTACCTGATCGTTTCAGGAGAACCGATAAAAAAATATATATATATTTATAAATATATAAAAATATATATTATATATAATATTATAATATTATATATAATGTTATATATTATTAATATAATATTATATGTTATATATAAATATATATATTTATATATAAAATATACAAAATTTAATATATGCAGCACTTTGAACTTTTTAGAGACTTAGTGAAATTTAAAGGCACTGAAAAATTGTAGTCTGTTATTTTAAGTGTGGAGCCACGTGATGCTACACAACTGAGGTTGGAATTTGAATACAGAATGACAGTCAAGTTCCTGTCAGTAGCTCCTTTTGGACTTGAGGTGGTTGAGTGAAGGCTCAGAGACAAGTACACGGTCACACGTGGTCACACCGGTGGGGTTAGAGGTGCAGGACTCAGGGCCTGGCTCTGCCGTCGCTGCTGGGCCAGGGGAGGCCAGAGCAGCGCCTCTTAGGCTGCCAGGCTCAAGCAGCTCCAGAGGGCAGTTGCTCCTGTCTCTGTGCAAACGTGACCAGCATCTCTGGGTTCAAAAATCAAAGGCAGAGAGTCGCTGTCTGACAGTGGGTGTTTTTAGTCAGCTTTCTCATCTCTCTAACCAAAACACCTGACAAGAGCAACTCAGAGGAGGAAAGGTTTATTTGGCTCATGGTTTCAGAGTTTCAGTCCATGGTGGGCTGGCCCTAGGACAGAAGCAGCATGGTGGCAGAACTTGGTGGAGGAAAGTTACCAGGAGAGAGAGAGAGAGAGAGAAGAGGAGAGGAGAGGAGAGGAGAGGAGAGGAGAGGAGAGAAGGAGGGAGAAAGAGAAAGGAAGAGGAGAGGAAGGGAGGGAGGGAGAGAGAGAGAAAGAGAAAGAAGAGAGAGGAGAGAGAGAGGGAGGGAGAAGAGGAGAGGAGAGAAGAGAGGCCGGAGACACATATAGTCCCCGAGGCCACCCCCCTAGTGACCCACCTCTTCTAGCCCCACACTCTGCATACCCAGGAGGTCCTTCAGATTCTTAATCCATCAATGAATTTATCCACTAGTGAGATTAAAGTCCTGATTCAGTTGTTTCACCTCTGAACACTCCTGCATTGACAACATCAGATGGGCTTTTCTGGGGGGCAGTCGAGGGTCAAAGCCTAAGAGCAGGCAGGGAGCTCTCCCCTTGTACCCGGCACCTTCCTGGAGGCCAAGCAGAGAGTCCTTGTATGGGATTCCACACGTTCTCCTGGTAGATTGAAATGATCGTGGGAGAGCTCCAGTGCTCCCTGGCTCCTCTCATCTTCTGCATGGCTGATCACTGTTAGCTGAAAGTGGTTCCTTCCTAACTTCTTCCCAAGTGTATACAAGTGCACACGTGTGTATATGTGTGTGTGTATATGTGTGTGTGTGTGTGTGTGTGCACACCACACACCATACCTGGCTACTTTGCTTTTTGTGTGTGTGTGTGGTACTGGGGATTGAACCCAGAGGGATTCTACCTTCGAGCTACAGTCCTATTTTATTTCTTATTTTGGAAATGGGGTCTTGCTAAGTTGATGAGAGTCTCACGACTTGCTGAGGCTGTCCTCGAACCTGTGATCCTCCTGTTCAGCCTCCCACGTACTGGAATTACAAGCATACACCACCACATCTGGCTACTTTGCTCGTTTTTAACATGCTTATTCTGTGGTCCTGCAAAGACCTTTGCAAGCACCTGAACAGCTGCATGGTCCTAATTAGGGAGTCTGAAGGCTCTTTCCAGATCCCTGGGAAGAAGGCACCAGTCCCGGTCCAGGACAGTGGGATAGGAGCAGAAGAGAGTGAACTGGAAATGTTTGCAAAGAAAGGACTTGTTGGTGTATTTACTGTTGTGCACCAAACCACCTGGAACTTACTGGCTTGCCACAACCACTCTTCATGGCTGCCCAGGTTTCTCTAGGTCAAGGGTCTGGGCAGGGCTCAGCTGGGTGCTTCTTGCTTAGTCCTCCTGTCTGGTGCCTCGACGCTCTGCCGCATGGCGCCCCTCTCTTCCGCGTGTTTTCCGTAATCCAGGGGTTCCACAGAGCTTCTCTACCGCCTGCAGTTGGAATGTCTGGAGCTCAGTAGCAGAAACTTCTAGACCTTCATAAAGCTGAGGTCCAGAACTGGCCACACCATCCCGGCTGCCACCTCCTGATCCTTTGATCTTGAGGATCAAAGCAAGTCAAAAGCCCACAAAGGACATGGCCTCCACCTTCCAATGGAAGGAACAGCAAACATTAGTGGTCACCTTGCATTTTGTTTGTTTGTTTTATTTTTGTGGTACTAGGGATTGAATCCAGAGGTGCTCTACTGGTGAGATACACCCCCAGCCCTTTTTGTTTTATTTATTTTATTTGAGAAGGGTCTGGTTAAGTTACTCAGGCTTTCTTCAAACTTGGGACTGTGCTGCCTCAGCCTCCCAAGTACTGGGATTACAGGCACACACCAACTCTAGCACCAGGCTGGGGCCATCTTTGATTAACACCAGGGACTTGATAGTGGGTTGGATGGGAATAGAAAAAGCAGGGATCAGAGATGGACTCACCACTTAGATTTAACCAATAATAATGTTCTCTCATTTTTCCTTCAAAAAATTAATTGAAGAAGTCCCGTTTTGCATGTTCAGCTAGAGCCCCTTTGTATCTCCTTCAGCTGCAGAAGGGGCCAGTATTCTGAACTTAGTGTGTACCCTGGGCCATATTTTATGCGTGTGTTGCCGGGTACAGTGACACACGCCTATAATCCCAGTGCTCAGGAGGCTGAGACCAGAGGATCGCAGGTTCACGGCCAGCCTCAGCAACTTAGTGAGATCCTCAGCAACTTAGTGAGACCCTGTTTCAAAATAAAAATAAAAAGGGCTGGGAGAGTAGCAAGGTCCCGGGTTCATTCCCCAGTACCAAAAAAAAAAAAAAAAAACCATAAACAATTTTAAAAAAGAGCGTGTGTGTGTCCATAAATGCATAGGACTTTCTCTCCTGCCAGGTGGGCCCTCTCCAGCATTAATTCCACATTGTCCCCACATGCGATAGGAACCCATGTCATTGAGGGAATGGATCACAAAGCCCCGGGGTGTGGGATGAAGCTGCGTGTATTCCCCAGGCTTCGTCCTATCACGGATGGACACAGGGGGTGTCTGCTGGGCAGGACAGAGAGTCCAGCCTGGGCCTCCCCTCTTGGAAGGGATAGCCCATCAATGGCGTGCAAGGTATGGGTGCTGCTGCTTACCAGAGGGCAGGAGCCTCTGGACCAGTGGGAAGCTGAGCTTGGGTGCTATCCCTCCATCATCCAGGAGAAGGGGGCATGTCTCGGCTGGCTCCCGGTCCAGGTGGGTGCGGGCACCACAGGGAAGGAAACCAGGGTCACGGTTTGGTAATCCTGCTCCATTAAGAACGTTTCCACATTTGTAGTTTTTCAGCAAATATGTTCATAACGCCAGTCTCTTCTGCAGCTTGCTTTTGCGGGCAACGCTAAGTTTGTACAAGAGAAGTAAGTTGGCCCTCTGTATGCGCGCGTTCCACATGTGAGGATTCAACCAACCGAGGACCAAAAATATTTTAAAATTGTGTCTATATTAAGTGTGTGCAGACTTTTTTGGTCATTATTCCCTAAGCAGTTCAATATCACAACTATATCGAATTTAAGTTGTATTAGGTATTATAAGGCATCTAGAGGTGATTAAAGAATAAAGGAGGACTTCAGAGGATCTCTGCAAATACGACACCACTTTATACAGGGGCCTGAGCACCTGTGGGTGTTTCATTGTCTGGGGGAGGTCCTGGAACCCAACACCGGCAGATACCAACAGATGATCACAAGTATTTTCAAGAAGCTGCATACAACAGTTTGTCTATAAAAACATTTAGGTCTGCTGTTTCATTTTGTTTTGTTTTGCACTAGAAATTGAACCCAGGGGTGTCCTACCTCTGAGCTACACCCCCAACCCTATTTCTTTGGAAATAGGGTCTCACTATGTTGCTAAGAGCCTCACTAAGTGTCGGCAACTGGCCTTGAACCTGCCATCCTCCTGTCTCAGCCTCCCAAGCACTAGTATTATAGGTGTGTGCCATCAAACCCTATAGCCTGGTGCATTTTTATGGGTAGGTATTTTGACGATTGATTCTCTTTCCTTCAAGGTGGTATGTTTATTTAAATTTTCTGTTTCTTCTTGAGTTAATTTTGGCTGTACATTTTTCTGGATAGTCATCTATTTAATCTAGATTTTCCAATGTTGTAGGGTATAGTTAATAGTTATATTAGAGTTTTAGAATATATTTTAATTATGTTATACATTTATATATACATCATATACTTAGTAAAAATTTAAAAGTACAAAAGAGGATACAACAAAAAATATGCCCTCCCTCCCGTCCTGTCTTCTAGTTGCCCTCTCTTCCAGAGAATCGACACATACTTAGTTCCTCCTTTATATATTTTTTTTTACTTCAGAAACCACAGTTTCTTAGAACTAGACTCAAAATGGTACTTTTTTCTTTCTGTAAGTCTTTAGCCTGTGCAAAATTTTAAAATGTGTTTTTATCTTAGTTTTAAAATTTTTAATATTATGGAAAGTTTTGGGCATGTCACAAAATTAAGCAGAATAATCTAATGGACACCCCATACTTACTACCCACTGCCCCACGTAACCTGTTGTCAGGGCCGATCTTAGTCTATGTACGGCCCCTTCTCCCTTTTGGCAGATGATCTGGAATCCAATCCCAGACTTAGATCTTCAGAAGATTTTTTTTTTTTAATCACAATACATTATACATTTAACAATTTAACCTGCCTCTGTGTGGGGGGAGGGGAGGTGTGTATGCGTGTGCGTGCTAGGGATTGAACTCAGGGGCATTCTATCTCTGAGCTACACCCTAGCCCTTTTTATTTTTTATTTAGAAACAGGATCTTGCAAAGTTGGTGAGGGTCTCACTAAGTTGCTAAGGATGGCTTCAAACCTGTGATCCTCCTGTCTCAGCCTCCCAAACATTGAGATTACAGTCCTGCATTACCACACTCAGCTTTGTTTTTTTATGTGTGTGTGTGTTTGTTTGTTTTATGTGTGTGTGTGTGTGTGTGTGTGTGTGTGTGTGTGTGTGTGAAAGAGAGAGAGAGAGGCGCACAGACTGGATGTTGAATTCAGGGGATGTCTACCTCTGAGCTCCACCCCCAGCCCTATTTTATTTATTTTTTTAATTTTCAAGCAGGTTCTCACTAGCTGCTAAGAGCCTCACTAAGTTGTTGAGTCTGGCCTCAAATCTGTGATCCTCCTATCTCTGCCTCCCACGTACTAGAATTATAGGTGTGTGCCACCTCATCTGATTTACATGTCTTTTAAGTAAAGCAACTTCATTAATACTCTCTAGTCTGTATTCAGATGTCCTTGATGGTCTATTGGTTGGTTTTCATCATGGTTTCTTCTGGTAGGCTTGTCAGGCCAACATCCCTGCCTCTTACAGGCCACACAGCTACGTCTCTCAATTCCTCTCTCTCTAGCTCACTCACCCCTGCAGTTTCACTGTTGATAAAGCCCTCTTGCCCTGCAATTCCCCACAGTCTGGATGCCGGCGACTGCTCCCCATGTGTGGCCCGGTCTGCTCCTCTCCTCCTGCGGTTTTCTTAGATCCAGAGGCTCCTTAGATGCGGGGAGATGTTTTGTCACAAAACTCAGTAACTGCCTGTGTGTTCCTCCTATTGCACACCCCCCCCCCAGGAGTTGGGGGATGTCTAGTGTCTCTCTTTGATGTCTAGATTTTTCCAGTGATTTTAGCAGTTGCCAACTTATCATTAAAGGTCCTAACGATTTTCTGGCTTTTCACCTAATAGCCTTACCAGTCAACCACTGTTGCTCAGAGGATTTCTTTTTCTTTGGGGTGTCAGAGTAGTAAAACTTTAAGTCTATCTTTCCTTCTTCATGGATTAGCAGAAAGCCATTCCTTCAAACCAGGCATGGTGGTGCACACCTGCAACCCAGTACTTGGGAGGCTGAGACAGGAGGATCCCACCTCCAAGAACAGCCTCGGCCACTTAATGAGACCCTCAGCAATGTAGCAAGACCCTGTTTCAAAATAAAATAGGACTGGGAGTGTAACTGAGAGGTAGGATGCCTCTGGATTCAACCTCCAGGTATCCCCACACACACCGAAAAAAAAAAAAAAACAGAAAAGAAAAAAGAATGTCTCGTCAACTCTGTGATCCTTGAGTTACAGTTTGTTCAAGAACGTCTTTTTTGGTACCAGGAATTGAACACGGGGGCATTCTACCTCTGGGCTACGCCCCTCAGTCCTATTTTTTATTCTTTATTTTGAAACAGGGTCTCACTAAGTTGCGGAGGGCCTCCCTAAGTAGCTGAGGCTGGCCACAAACACGACCTGTGTCCTCCAGTCTCCGCCTCCCGAGTACTGGGATTACAATCATGCACCGCCACGCCCGGCCTGATGCTTGGTTCTGTCCCTTAGTTTCCTTATTCATTCCTCTAAATGAGTCAGGTTCCCAGCATCTTTCAAAGGTGACCAGTAAGGTTTCCCCCCTTTAGTATCTTTATGAATTCACGGATTTCAACTTATTTGATGATGGATGCTGAAAGTGTTCCTCTTTGGGTAGCAGACCCCTCTGAGTCGGTTCCTCTCTCTTCTGGCATGAGTCCAGGAGTCTTTGATGACTTCCTTGCTTTCAAATGTGACAGAATGTTCTAGACCCAGGTTGTCCATTTCCTGGCCCAGACATATAATTCAGCCTTTCTCCAAGGCACTCTCTTTCCTCTGGAGAGCTCATGATTTTAAATTCTCATTCCCAATATTTCTTGTGAAATTTTGTGCACACTGCCTTGACCTTGTACCCTCTCCCCTATCCCCGCCTCTGTGCGTCTCTCTTTTTGTTGTTGTTTCTGTGGTTGATCAGCCTTTCCATAAGATGGCTTATTTCATCACTCCTTTAGAAGAACCAGCCTTAGTTTTTGCTGTTGTCCTCTTTCATTTCCTTATCTTTAGTTAGTTTCTGCATTTGTTCTTGTTTTCTTCCTTTTTTTCTAAATTTACTCCTCTCTTTTTCAATTTCTTGGCTAGTGTCCCCCTGAGAACTCTTTCAACTTGAGAATTGTTCTTACTTATTAGCATATATACTTCTGGAATTCTTTTTTTTAAGGCACTGGGTCTTTTATTTTTTTTAATCGACAAATAAAAATTGTATATAGACATTGTGTAGACTATGTCATTTTGAACTATGTTTTCGTGGTAGAATGTCAAGCTAATGAACATTTGTTTTCCCTCACATATTTCTTGTTGTGAGAACACTTTTGTTTTTACAAGCTTAGACACATTTTGAAAACCTTCAAGAAATACAGTCAGCCCTCCATATCCATGCATTTCATATCCCTGAGTTCTGCATCTACGAATTCGATTAATTGCAGATTGAAACTATTTGGGAAAAAAAAAATTGTGTCCATATTGAACTTGGACACACTCTTTCTCATGTTATTCTTCCGTAAACAGTAAAGCACAACTATTTACACAGCAATTACCTTATATTAGACATTATAAGTCACCTACAGGTGATTGAAAGTACACAGGTGGATGTATTATTAGGTGACAGGCAAATATTATTCCATTTTATATAAGGGACTTGAGCATCTGCAGCTTTTGGTCTCTGCAGGGGTCCTGGAACCAAACTTCTGCAATACTTAGGGACAACTGTCTCTTCCATGTCTCTTACTTTTTTTTTTTTTTTAATCTATACTTCCAACCTGTCTTTAGAGTTATATCCTCTGCTCAGTCTTCCAAATTACTGACTCATCTTTCAGCCCTGTCCATTGGTGAGCTGCAGCCCATCTGCTGTGTTTTTCCAGCTCAATTCTTCTAGTTTTAAATACCTAGGTTTTTTTATGGATTCCATCTTTCCCTGTGCCTCTCCAGTCTGTGGGCACTGTCAGGTCTCACTCTGAGGCCTGGTCAGAGGAGATTGAGAACAAAGGACTCCAGGAATGGCAGGAACATGCCTCTAACCATCCCGGGCTCCCAGCCCCATAGATTTGCCTACTCAGCCCGGGATGAAGCCCACCAACCAGATACATACACAACTGCTTTGCTCTTCCTCCCTCCTGACACTATAAAAGGCCCCAAGCCTGCAAGGAAGGGTCTCCTGACACTCCTGGAGTCTCTCCTGGCCAATTGCCTCCTGCCAGGTTTTATTCCAGAATACAATCTGTTCCTGCTCTCGAGCTGTGCTCTCTTTGACCCGTTTCCCCAAACGATCATCAACAATATTTATTCTGAGGTCAGTCTTGCTCTGCTAACATTAGTTCTGGACAGAGGGGCCCCCGAGACAGTGGAAAGCTGAACCCCAAGATCCTCTTAGGGATGTTCAGGTACTGACTCAGCCCTTCCCTCCGGGGGGTGAGGTTGACCATGGTTGACAGCAAGTTTTCTCGTCAGCCAGGGAAGCCCAAGGCTCCCTCATGACTGGCGAAGGTGCATAGGTTTCCCCTAAGCAGTCATGTAAAAGGTACAGCAAAAACCACAGGCTCTCAGATCTAGCAAGACCCTGCCTTTCACAGACGTCACCACCATCAGCCGCTCACTTCTCCTTGGGAACTCTGAGTTCCAGAGGCTGCCGATGTGGTAGGGCCCATCTTCTCTGCCCGACTTCCAAGAAGGAACCTGCATGCTTGGCTGCCTAAACAGGGAACCTAGTGTGTGTGTGTGTGTGTGTGTGTGTGTGTGTGTGTGTGTGTGTGCGTGCGTGCGTGTGTGTGTGTGTGTGTTGGGGTGAGTCTCTTCCTGCCAACCTATAATCTGTGTCCTAGCTCCACCCGCCGAGTTTGGTTCTTCTTTGTGGTGTTGGCCTTCCTCAAAACGTCTGTGGGCGCCTGTGGATGTGGATGTTTGTGTTGGGATTCCCCAGAGCTCTCTGTGAACCCCACAACAGCCACTGTAGGTAGCCAGGAGGCATGGAGACTGTAGTGGGCTCGTTAGAGGCACAGCCCAAGCCTGTCTTCTGGGAGGGGAGCTCCAGTGCCTCCTGGGGCTGACCACCCCTCTTCCTCTTTAGCCCATAGCAGACCCATTGGCTCCCTGCTGCCCAGCGTAGGTGGAAAGGGGCTAAATTAGAGGCGCCTGCTCACCAGGGTTGCCCCTCCCTGAAGCCCCCCATACAGCAGCCCAGGGGGTCGTGGCTCCTGCTTAAAGTGGGCAGCCTCGGAGCCCTCCCTCTGCTGCTCCACCACGTGTATCATAATTTCTGCTTCTCTTAGGTCTCTTTCATTTCCTCTGCTAATATGGCTTATTGGTGTTTTTCATATATTTAATAATTTCTAAGGATTGGTGTAGGAGGCTCTACAGCCCAGGTGCGGTTTGCTGTCTTGATCCCATGATCCAGCGTGAGTTTTGAAGGCATCATTGAGTGTCCGTGTGGAGACACTACAGGCTTTGCAGTCAGAAGGAGCTGGATTCCAACCCCCATTCTTCTATACCCTCTTCCTTATCTGTAACACATGGTTAGAATCCATTTGCAGGAGGCTAATTGCTCCACCAAGGGCGTGTGCTAGATGGACCTGCAAAAAGATGTTCCTTCTCTTCTCTTTCCCTGGTGGGTAAGTTATGTAGCCCCACCCCAGACTCTGTTTCTATTAGTGAGATGAAAATACAGCCGGGCGTGGTGACCCACACTTGTAATCCCAGTTCTTGGGAGGCTGAGGCAGGAGGATCGCAGGTTTGTGGCCAGCCTCAGCAACTTAGTGAGATCCTCCACAACTTAGTGAGACCCTGTTTCAAAATGAAAAATGAAAAATAAAATAGGGCCAGGGGTGTAGCTCAGAGGTAGAATGTCCCTGAGTTCAATCCCTAGTACCAAAAAAAAAAAAAAAAAAAGAAAGAAAAAGAAAGAAAGAAAAATGCTTTTACAATAATAATAGTCTTTAAAAAACTGGCATCTTTGACTTAATTTGGCTCTAAACCATCAAAAACATAGAATTTAAAACATGGCCAGTCTTTATTTTTCCACATTTTACACAGCTAAAATGTGATGTCCCTCAAATTGAAGCATCAAAATTAAACTGTTTCAGGCAGGCATGGTGGTACAGGCCTTTAATCCCAGTATGTGGGAGGCTGAGAAAGGTTTGAGGCCATCCTCAGCAACTTAGCCAGGCCCTCAGCAACTTAGTGAAACCCTGTTTCAAAATAAAATAGGGTTGAGGGTGTAACTCAGACATGGAATGTTCCTGGGTACAATCCCTAGTACCACACACACTCACACAAATTAAACTCTTTAAGCTAATATTGTTTAACATTTTTAATGAAAGCATTTTAATTAAAATAAAACTCTTTCCTTGTCTCATTTTTGGAATGCTCCCCCCTACCAAATTACAGAACCTATTTGTCTAGCCAGGTGCAGTGGTATATGCCTATAACCCCAGGATTTGGGGGCTGAGACAGAACTGCAAGTTCATGACCAGCCTCACCAAACTAGTAAGACCCTGTTTTAAAAAGGGTAGGGAGGGTCTGGAGGAATTGCTTAGTGGTAGAGTGCCCTTGGATTTAATCCCCAGTACCAAACAAACAAACAAAAATTTATTTCATATAGACGAAAACTCCTGGTAAATCTTGAAGTCCTAAAATTCATGGAGTAGCCTGGCATGGTATCACACACCTGTAATCCCAGCTACTTGGGAGGCTGAAGCAGGAAGATCACAAGTTCGAGGCCAGCATGGGCAACTTAGCAAGACCTTTCCTCAAAATAAACATGTGTGTGTGTGTGTGTGTGAGTGTGTGTGTGTGTGTGTGTGTGTGTGTGTGTGTGTGTTAATAGGGATTGAATCCAGAGGCATTTTACCTCTGAACTACACCCCCCCGCCCTCTTTCATCTTTATTTAGAAACAGGGTCTCTGTAGGTTGATGAGTCTCTCTCTACTTGTTGAGACTATCCTTGAACCTGTGATCCTTCTGTATCAGCCTCCCAAGTACTGAGATTACAGGCATGTACCACCATACTCAGCTTCAAAATAAAATTTCAAAAAGGCTGAGGGTGTAGCTCAGTGGTAGCATGAGAACTCTGTGAAGTTTAATCAGGGCTGATGGTGTGGTGCAGAGCCCCTGGGTACTGGTGGACATCCTGGAGCGTGTTGGGGATCTCAGCTCGCAGTAGGCAGGGCAGGGGTGTGCGGTGGCCCAGAGCCAGTCCCTCTGTCCCCTCTAGACCTCAACTTCTGAGACTTTCCATCTGTCAATAGTTGCTAAGCACCTTCCCTTTTGGACAAGTCAGGAAGGTGTTTCTTCCTGGGGTGTCCACAGAGTAACTCAGAAGTGACTTAAGAAAAAAAAAACATGCACAAACTTTCCTAGCATGCTCCAAATTGGGACTTTATATATGGCCTTATGTCACTGAGAAGTAAGTTAATTTCGCCTTCTGCAGATAGGGACAAGATGGCCTCCCTTTTTTAAAAGGCTAAGGTTAGTCTCTTTGCTCTCCATCCACAGGGCCCAAGAGCTTGCTAGGTCACTTAAGAAGGTAGTTAAGTTTCAGTGGTTAGTGTGAGAATTCTGCAGCCAAGCCACAGGGCTGCAAATCTGGACTCGCCCTTCATCAAGTCACTTAATCTCTGGGGATCCCATTTCTTTCCGTACCTGAGGATGATACAAGTACCTGAGAGGATTAAATAAATGGATGTTTCCTTTGAGCCTTTTCTTGCCACCTTTCCAAAATAATATTTCCATTCTCCCTCCCCCAAATTTCTGCAAAACAAACAAAAACTTCTGTCTTTGCTGTTACCACTGTAATGATTTCTACAAACTTACATAAACAAGCCAAAATAAGCTATCAGAAACTTCTTTTCCTAAATCTGACCTTAGACAATGTCCCTTTTCTCTTGTTCCCCTTTTTAAAAATTCTCAGCTAATAATAAGCTTTCGTTTCCCCCCCCCCGCCCCCTTTCCCCAGGCCTTGGCCTTTTCATGATCATTTTCTTTGCAAAGGATAGTATCTTTCAAATGTTCAGCCTCAGGCCACTCGTAGTGGCCCAAGCCTTCAACGCAAGTCATAGAAAAGTCGAGAAGGAGGAGATGAGTCAGCAGTTGGCAGGCATGGGCCCTTGGCAGCTGAGCCCAAGCATTCCCGGGATATTTGTGGTTACTGAGGAATCATGGAGCGCTTCAACATAATAACCAGAATATCACTCATGAAAAGAAGAGAGAGGGGGGAAGAGAGAGAGAGACAGACACACCGCTATCGTTTATTCAGGGATCATGCTAAATGGAAGAAGTTGGTACTACACCAGAGGGCTTTTCCATGAGCTCAACCCTGAACAGCGTAAGGCCCCTCTCAGCCACACACTAAAAGCCCAGCCGTAGAGGAGGAAAGTTCCCAAGGAGGGTTAACTACCACCCCAGACTGCTGCAGATCTTCTCAGTTTGTCTTAGGTCAGAGGAGCGGGAGAGGCAGGCGTGCCCTTCTGCTAAGCATTATCTTTTATGAGAATGGCTGTGGCAGTCCATTTAACCTTTCAGAGGCCACGCTGTAATCATGCATCTGGTCCATCTCAAGGCCACGCGTGAAATGCACTGACTTGGAATTCAAAAAGGTCCAGAAGACCCCTGAGTTTGACTTTGTTGCTATGTCCCGAGCTTGCTTTTGGCTTCCAAAGGTAGATGGCAGTCCTGGCTTTGAGGCGAATCAGCTGGAGTCAGGTTTGGCTGTTTTGATTTAAGGGTGTGTACCTCTGCCTAAGGAAATCCGGAGAAGAAGGCGGAGCAAAGAACTTCAGATTTTTTTTTCCTTTCACACAGTCATGATTCCTTTAATGACCAGGACACATTCTAAAACTGATTGTTAGGTGATTTTTGTCATTGGGTGAGCAACCAAAAGTGTACTCACACAGACCTACATGGTGTAGCCTGCTACACGCCTAGTGTATAATGTTGTATGTCTAGTGTAGCCTATTTCTCCTAGGGCCACAGTGAGCAAAATAACACAAGATTAGATGAAGTCAAGAGAAATTGTTGTGATCAAGAGATAAACACAAGATGTGAGAGACTGCAGCTAGCCTGACACAGCACGCTGCCCTGTTGTAAGCTTCTTTTATAAAGTAGAAGGAGTGCACTCTAAAGTAATGATGAACAGTACGGCATAGTGAACAATGCACCATAGCACAGTCGTGTGTTATCATGACCAAGCACTGCCTGTTGTACAGAATTGTGTCCATCACACTTCCCATGACTGGCAGCACAGTTGGTTTGTTTACACCAGCATTACCGCGGACACACAAGTAAGACCTTGCACTGGGATGCTTACCACAGTGACAAAAGTCACTAGCAGACAGTTTTCCAGCTCCATTATAATCTCATGGGACCACCATCAGATGTGGAATGTCCCTGGGCTCAATCCCCAGTATAACACACACACACACACACACACACACACACACATACACACACACACACACACACACACACACACACACACACACACACAAAATTCCAGCCTGGAATCTTAAAACAAAATCAAAATGCAGCTAAGCCCTTTATGAAAGTTTCTTGACAAGGCATTCACAAGGAATTCTATTTAAAGTGTGCAGCCAAGCTCCTGAACTCCTTTGCTCAGAAATCCATAAAACATTGTCTGTCTTCAATTTTGAATCGCATTCTCTCAAGAAAGGCCCCAGATGCTGCCCCAAGCCAGGCTGTCTTGTGCAAGTGTGTGTGTGTTCCTACCTGTCCATCTTCCCCTGATTCTGCCCTTTCCAATGCAGACCTCTGAGCCATGGAGCACCCCTGCCTGGCTGCTCTTGCCTGGGAGTGGAGGGAGGGGTGGGGGAGGCAGGGAGCCTTGATACTGCTGCATGGAGTTTGTCCCCATTCTTTAAACATGCATACAGATGCAGAGAGATTTTGATAGGGCATCACGAAAGTTGTCGGCAGTGTGACCAGTGGGCATGGGCGGCAGGAAGAACAGGCCACCACGTGAAGCCCAAAGAACTGTGCTACATTGCTCTGCACTGTGCAGAGCTGAAGCTTGAGAGGCACAACTCAGGCGTCTCCTTAACTCTCAACTGAGCTGCAATCTTTCCAACAAAATACTAGCAAGTCAAAAAAGGAATATGCATCATGAGCAAGTGGAATTTATCCTAGCATTGCAAGCTTAGCTTGTTTTAACTTCAGGCAACATAACACATCATATTACTAAAATAAAGGAGAAAAATCATGCCATCATCTCAACAAGCAAAGAAAAAGTATTTGACAATACTTATCATCCTTTGAAGATAAAAACATTCAGTGAACTAGCAATAGAAGGGAAATTCTTCAATCTGTTGTCTCCGTCCACATTCTCACTGCTATAATCCAGGACAACTGACCACACCACTTAGAGGAAGGTTTATTTGCTCATAGTTTTTGGAGACTTTGGGTTCAGTCCATGTGAGGTCAGTGTCTGCAGATCTCAGAGCATGATGATGAGAAGCAGGGTGGGGGGGCCTCTGCTCTCACACCATAGAGGCCAGAAGCAAGAAAGAGAGCCAACAAGCCAGAGGACTCAGAGACACTAGCACAGTCCCTACAGCCACACCCCCAGGGACCCACCTTCTCCAGCCATACCTCACCGGCCTAGGTCACCGCCCAGTAAATCCATTACAATGGATCTATCCACTGATGAGATTACAGTGCTCGTAACTTTATTACATTCATGCATGAGCTCTTTGTGGAACATGCTGTATCTAGCCATAATATTCTGCCCCTGGCCCCAGAAGAGTTCATGCCCAGTTCAGAATGAAAAATGCATTTAGTCCATCTCCAAGAGTTCCCATTGTCTCAACAGTTCCAGCATCACACAAAAGGCCCAAAGTACTAGGTCTCCTCTGAGGCTCAAGGTGAACTCTTGGCGGTGAGCCCCATAAAGGAAAATAATAAGCAAAATAAAAGCAAGTAACATACATCCCATATACTATGGCACAGAGTAAACACTTGCATTCTAAAAGGAAGGAACAGGGCCATGGAAAGAAGGAATGGGACCAAAACAGGATTGAAATCCAGCAGGACAAGCACTGAATCCTGTGGCTCCATTCCTGGCCCCTGGGGTACATGGTGTGGGAAAGGGTACCCTTGGCTTGCTCGTGATCTTAGAGGAGAAGCTTTCAACATTCCACTGTGGAGTCTGATCATACTTAGGGGCTTGTCATATGTTTATTGTATTGAGGTGCATTGCTTCTGTACTTGTTAAGAATTTTACTGTGAAAGGATATTTAATATTATCAAATGCTTTTTCCCACATCCATTGAGATGACCATATGACTTTGTCCTTCATTTTGTTTATCCTCTATTTGTTAATTTTGAATGGTTTTATCTTCAAGGAGGCTATTTCACATTTACTGACTTACACATGTTAAATCAACCTCGCATCCAAGGGATGCATTTTCACTTGATCGTGGTGTATGATTCTCTTTTATGTACCATTGAATTCAGTTACCTAAAACCTTGTTGAAGATTTTTGCACTTATGTTCATTGGAGATATTGGCCTGTAACTTTCCATTCTTGTAGTGTTCTTCTCTGGCTTTAGTCAGAGGATAATGCTGACCCCATAAAATAAGTTTCAGAGTTAATCCTCCTCTTCAGTGTTTGGAAGAATTTAGGAAGGATTGGCATTGATTCTTTAAATTGTTGGTAGAATTCACCCATGAAAGCATCTGGACCTGGGCTTTTCTTTATTTGGGAATTTTTGATTACTGTTTCAATCTCCTTACTCATTATTGGTCTCTGCATATTTCCTATTTCTTCATGATTCATTATTGGGAGTTGCATATTTCTAGGACTTTTATTCATTTTGTCTAGGTTATCAATTTCGTGGTATACAATATTTATAATAGTCTCTTAGGATCCTTTATATTTCTCCTTTTAGATATTTACTGGAGGATTATAATTACATGTAGTACTGGGATTCATTGATTTGTTCAATTTTACTCCCCAGCACCTCCCCTTTTTGTATTTCTATTCTTTTTTTTTTTTTTTTTCAATACTAGAGATGGAACCTGGGGGCATTCTACCTCCAAGCTACAGCCCCAGCCCTATTTTGTATTCTTTATTTTGAAACAGGGTCTCACTAAGTTGCAGAGGGCCTCACTAAGCAGCTGAGGCTGGCCGCGAACCTGGATTCTCCGGTCTCAGCCTCCCTAATGCTGGGATTACAAGCATGCGCCACCATGCCTGGCTCTTTGTATTTCTATTCTATCAGTTGTAATGTCTCCTCTTCCATTTATAATTTTATTTAAATGACTCCTCTATTTTTTCTTGGTGAATCTAGCTAAAAGTTTGTCAATTTTGTTTTTCTTTCAAAGGAAAAAAACCCAACAACTCTGTTTAATTCTGCTCAAATCTTTAGCATTTCTTCCCTTTTAATATCTTTGGCTTTGTTTGTTCTTTGTCTATTTCCTTGAGATATAAATTCATGTTGTTTATTTGAGATTTTGCTTTTTTCCTAAAGTGGGCACTTATTGTTATAAACTTCCCTCTTAGAACTACTTTTGTTACATCCTATGTTTTGGTGTGTTGTGGGGTTTGTCCATTTTCATTTGTCTCAAGATACTTTTTGATTTCTCTTTATTTCTTCTTTGGTTCATTGGTTTTTCAGGAATGTGTTGTTTAATTTCTACATATTTGTGATTTTTCCAGTTTTCCTCCTTTCATCAATTTCTATTTTTATACTATTGTGGTCAGAAATAATATTTGATATAATTTCAGCCTTATTAACTTTTTTAAGATTTGTTTTATAGCTCAACATCCCAACATGATATATTCTGGGTAATGTTCTGTGTGTGCTTGAGAAGAATATGAGAAAAATCCTTCGACCCTGGACTTAGACTGGCTGATCTCACTTAGCACATTGTTCTCTAGTTCCTGCAAATTACATAATTTTCTTCTTTATAGCTGAGTAAAATTCCATTGTGTACATATACCACAGTTTCTTTATCCATTCATCTGTTGGTGGGCACCTACGTTGGTTCCATAATTTTTTATCTCTTGTGACAGATTTTGGCTGAAAGTCTGTTGTGTCTGATATATCTGTAGCCATCCCTGAACTCTTTTAGTTACCATTCTCATGGAATAGCATTTCCTATCCCTTCACGTTCAGTCAATGTGAGTCCATAGAGTTAAAAGGAGTCTTTTGTAGGCAACAAAAGACTATTCTTGTTTTCTATTTAAATCCATTCAGCCAATCTGTACCTTTTTATTGGAAATTTTAATCCATTTACATTTAAAGTAATGTTTGATATGTAAAGACTTACTCTTGCCATTTTATTAATTTTTTTTTTGTAACTCTTCTCTAGTTCCTTTCTTCTTTTGCTATCTTCCCTTGGGTTTGTTGATTTTTTTTTTTTCTATTTTGGTAGAGGTATGAAGCAGCATTCTTAGATAAGGGTGCTATCAGAGTAAAGAATTGTGGATCCTTGCTTTGGCATGTAGCCTGCATACTGAATATTTTCTGAGCTTCTGCCATATCCTGGGTACTGTGTTGGGCTCTAACTTTCCCACTGGCAAATGCTGTCCTCCCTGAGGGATGCTCAGGCACTTTGGGTGCCTCTGTCCCTCTGCTCCCTAGCACTATCTTGTGCCAGAGGCAAGCCTCTTGTCTTCATTGTCCTTTACTTTTGAGGTTTACTCATATCTGACCCAGACCTAAGTAAATAAGATTCCCAAAACCACCATCCTGTCCACTTGAATTGACATGATTGATCTCAGATGCTTGAAAAAGTGTAAGCTGAGAACCCCAGACTTCAAGGTGCTTTAGTCCATGGGCCACATTTCTGAGTTGGTTTTAAACGAAGGCAATAGTAGTTAGTAAGCACTTATCTTAGAGCTCACTAAGGGTTCTAGGCACATGCCATACTTTCTTTCATCTGATCCTGACCACAAACCCTCTGAGCTAGATGCTGCCATTTTCTTCAGCTTTGTGGCAGAGGGAAGGAGGGACAATAGAAGGGGCCATGGAAACACACCAGGGAACCAGAGCTGCCAGAAACAGCGGAGTTTGGGTTGAGGGTGTACCATGACCCCACTACCCCCTCCCTCTCTGGAGCTCTCTGCACTTTGCGGCCTCTTTTCTTGCAAATACTTCATATCCCTGTATTCCTGGCAGTGAGTGTGGCCAAAGCCTCAGATCCTTTTATGCATTGAAAAGCCCCAGCCAGCATATTATCTTAAAACAGTGTAAACTTTGAGCCCTACAAGTGTTGCACAGAAACAGCCTGAATCTAGGGCAGGCCAGGGGTGAGGCAGGCTGTGGGGCCAAAATGAACCATTTATGGGAAGGAAAATCCAAAGAGGGCCTGAAGGTATCGTTCTCTCGTTCTCCTCTTTTACCAGGGAACCTCTGAGCTCTGGAGGCCATTCTACATGATACCGCAGATGGGCAGGATTATAGCTGAGAGCTCTGGTGGGTGAACAGATTGAAGTCAGGAAGCCATTAATGAGCACCTACTGTGTGCAGGGCACATCGCTAGGCACCCATGGAAATGAGTTAAGGGGGCCCTGTGTGTGGGCAGCACGGGGTAGAGGAGGAGGCTGACAGGCGCCCTCATAAAGAGGCAGCACAAGGTCCAGGTCAGACCACATGCAGACAGAGGGAGGAGGAAGCTCAGTGGGAAATTCCACAAGTCCTCTTAAGGAGCAGCTCTGTGCTGGGCCCCAAGGGAGGAGGAGACTTTTGATAAGCAGGGAAGGGTTGGGACCTCCTTCCAGAAAAGGGAGGAGAAATCTGAGGTCCACAGAGAAAATGAAAGTGCAGTTAGCTGATTCATAAACACCTGGAATGGGGATTAAGGGTTGGGCCCATCTGTATGCCTGGCAATTCTTTTTTATTCCTTTAGTATGCATTGTGCAATATCTTTTTATTCGTTCTTTCTTTTTCTTTTTCTTTTTCTTTTTTTTTTTTTTTTTTTTTTTTTTTTTTTTTTTTTTTTTTTTTTTTTTTTTTTTTTTTTTTTTTTTTTTTTTTTTTTTTTGTGGTTTGAATGCAGGGGCATTCTACTCCAAGCTACATGTCCAGTCCTATTTTACTTTTAAAACAAAGTCTCAAACCAGAGAACTACAGTAATATATGCATACCCGTGTTCATAGCCGCACAATTCACAGTAGCCAAATTATGGAATGGATCTCAAAACTATGGGAGATACACACAGTGGAATTCTACTCAGCAATAAAGAAGAATAAGATAATGTCATTTGCAAGAAAATGGAAGGACCTGGAGAACGTATGTTAAGTGAGATTAGCCAGTCACAGAAAGTGAAGGGACATATGTTTTCTTTAATACACGCAAGCTAGGGAGTTACTGGGATACCAGAAGGACTCCAGATAATGGAGGAGAAACCTCAGTGGAGCCAGGGAGGTGGTCTAAGGGAAGGGGAGGGGGAAGACTGAGGTTCATTATTGGAAATACTAACATCAACTGTGTGTATATATGTGAAAATCCCAATATCATCTCGGCCCTCTGCATGGGAAGGAGGAAGATGAGGAGGCGGGGGTGGGGAACACCAAGTGCTGTGTGCAGGTATGTCAATGCCCACATGATTTACATTATAATTGGAGATGATAATGCACCAATAAAAGCACATTAAAAATAAAATAAAATAAAACAAGGTCATCTCATTAAGTTGTTGAGGGTCTTAGGGTCTTGCTAAGTTGTTAAAGCAGCCTTCAAACCTGCAATCCTCCTGTCTCAGCCTCCCCAATACTGGGTTATACATGCGTGCCACTGCCACCCCATCTTTTAACAACATCTTTTAGTTCTGCCACTTTCTGTTTATAAGACGATGATAAGCCGGGCATAGTGGCACACGCTTGTAATCCCAGCATTCGGGAGGCTGAGACCAGAGGATCCGGGTTCGCGGACAGCCTCAGCTACTTAGTGAGGCCCTCTGCAACTTAGTGAGACTTGGTTTCAAAATAAAGAATAAAAAATAGGGCTGGGGGTATAGCTCGGAGGTAGAATGCCCCTGAGTTCATTCCCCAGTACTGAAAAAAAAAAAAAAGATGATGATAAGATTCAGACATCTTAAAGCCATGCCAAATACCAGGAAGATATTAAGGAGCCAAGCAAGGGCTTGAACCCAACTCTGCTGTTTGAATACAGGTCTACTTCTGCGGCCAGGTGTTCTATTTAACATGGTTCTCGGTAGGAGAGTAGGAGACACTGCTGGAGAAATCCCGGTGCCTTGTCTTGAATGTTCCCTCATATTTGAGACCATTTCTTCCTTCCTTTGTGCCCATCTTTGCTAAAAAGAAGTTGGGTTCAGTTGGAAAGTTGACTCTGTTAACCTGAAAATCGTATTTTTTAAAACCAATTTTGTCATTATAGTAGTAACAGAAGAAAATAGAGGAAAAGGTTTCAAGAAAATGGCCTGAAATCCCACCCCATGAGAAAATACCATGTCATCATTTGGGAATCTTCCTGTTGGTTTGGTTCTCCCGTGTATAGAGCTACTGTCTCTGTCTACTTTAATACATTTCATAATTGCCACAACCTCCAGTCCTTTGCTTAAAAAAAAAAAAAAAAAACTGCAATTGGCATATTTATGCGTATTGCTTTCATTTCTGGTTTTGCATAGTCTATTTTAAATATGTAGAATCCTTTTGGGGGCCAGTTGCCCAGAAGCAAGGTTGCCATGTCAAATAGCGCCTTAACTGTTCAGTATTTAGAACCATAATCACCTCTGACGATCAGACTAAGAATGATTTTTTAAAAATTTTTTTCCTATCTTCAGATTGTACCACTTTATGCGGTGTTACTGGGGTGTTAAGTAAAGTAACTGTCCTATTTCTGTGATTTTCATTTTCTCAGAGCAATGGTGCTTCCTTCTTGACCAGCTCAGTTCTGGTCCACTGACCAGTCCAAATCCCTGCAGCACCCTCAGTTGGGCAAAGGGCCTGGTTTCTGCCAGAGATGTTTAAAAGCAAACTCTGGGAGGACCACAGCATCACGTTGACCTGGCCCTGCCTGCCTCAGCAAGCCGTGCGTCCCCAGGGTCTGGTCAGCACACGGGAGGTATTAAATATCTGTAGAATTGACTGTACAATAAGTAACTGAGTATTAGAGGGGGAACTAAATTTAGGGAAGAGTTAGTCTTTGTAGTTCTGCATTGCTGTGTTTCTCTTTTGCTGATGCAAAAAGAAATTCATGGAGGTCTCAGGTTCTATTTTCTCCCCGGCTTTTCCATCCAGTGAGCAGGGGCCGCTCATCTTTCAGTTACTGCATCTTGCCGTGACACATTACGTGCCCAGTAAAAGTCTCATGTTTGCTCAGGAGTGAACAATCTAGAACACACAAGGGTGGGCTTTGATGGCCGAAGTCCAAGTCTAGGCTGTGCTGTTGGGAGCTGGGTGGGGGCAGCTTCCCTCAGCACCCAGAGCAGCGGGCGCCTCCTGGTAAGTAGTGGTGAGAAACTCAGCTTCGCATGGGTATTGGGAGGAAGGCAGATGGAAGCAGGGTATTTCCCAGGGCACCTGCCAAAACCCCAAGGGTGTCAATTGCTGATACATGAAATATTATGAGAGGCCACTTTATCTCTTAAAATCTAGAATACCTGTCCTGTGCAAATCACTGCTCTATGGGGTTTTCTTGCCCCACCCCCCTTTTTTTTACAGTACTAGGGATTGAACTCAGGGGCATTCTACCTCTGAGCTACACCTCCTCCAGCCCTATTTTTTATTCTTTATTTTGAAACAGGGTTTCACTAAGTTTCAGAGGGCCTCACTAAGTAGCTGAGGCTGGCCACAAACCCGGATCCTCCGATCTCAGCCTCACAAGTACTGGAATTACAAGCCTGTGCTACCATGGCCGGATCCCCTCCTCCTCCCCTTTTTTTTTTTTT
>PVLC010010775.1:0-27356 GCA_004027655.1 Graphiurus murinus
TGGTACTGGGGATTGAACTCAGGGGCATTCTACCTCCGAGCTATACCCCCAGCCCTATTTTTTATTCTTTATTTTGAAACCAAGTCTCACTAAGTTGCGGAGTGCCTCACTAGGTAGCTGAGGCTGGCCGCGAACCCGGATCCTCCGGTCTCAGCCTCCCGAATGCTGGGATTACAAGCGTGCGCCACCGCGCCCGGCTTGTGATGCACTTTTAAGAAGTAAGGGACACATGAGGGTATTGTGGAGGAAAAAGAATGAAAAAGCAAAAGAGAAAGAAGTGCAGCCTATTTTGGAAGAAGTACATGTACCTTGGGGATTTGGGGGGAGGATAAAATGTACGCTTTAGTTATTCTCCCATCTTCTGACATATCTAATGCTGTTTCCAGTTCCTTGAAATTCTCCACATATCTTTTTTTTTAATGCTCAAAATTTACTTATTTATCAGACCTACAGGTAGAGAAAAGCATCTTTCTCTGCAAGACGGTCACAGCAGGTTGTTTCAACTTAGCTGGGATTTGCTCAGAAGAATAAGCCCATTGTTATGTTTCCTCTGAGTGCTGACAGCTTCCTCACCCCTGCATACTCAAGGAAACTCAGTTCTGGGCCAAGAATGTGTTTTCAGGGAGAGGCTGGGCATGCCTACTGCCTTCTCATTTGCTCTCTCTCTTAGAGAAGAAGAGCAGGCAGGAAGAGGGTGTGGAAAATGAAGTGAGCCAGTACTAACGCCTCATGTACCATGCCAGGGACTTGACATACCTGCATGATTTCACTTCACCTGTATCAGGACCTATGCTGCAGATAAGCTGACTCTCTTTTAACAGGTGAGGAAACAGGTGAAAAGCTCACGTAGCTTATGAAAGCTTGGCCTGACTCCAAGTTGGTGCTTCTTCCTTTGTATTCTACCACGAGCTCCTAGAAGACTTTTCAATTATTCTAAAGATTCTTTCTTTGGATTGTTGCATGTTCAATTAATGAAGGTATTTTTAAAGTCACAAGAAATTCCCTTTTTTAATAGGAGTACATGACTGTTGTTGGAATACTGTGGTCAGCATATCATAAAGCAAGATCAAATGGCAAGATGCAGATGAGCGAAGAGTGTGTGGAGTGAAGGATAAGGCAGGCAGTAACATGAATCCACCACACAGTTGAGGTGTACCCAGTGGGTTGGAGCAGAAATTCCAAGGACAAGCAGTTTGTCAAAGTTTGTAGATGTAACCGTGTGCTAAGGACACAGCCAGCAACATGGCAGAGAGGTAGACACCCACCTGAGCGAAGGCTATTTTTTAAAATTGTGGTCTGGGGTCATATAAACACACTGTCTTCTATACCCTTGAGTAAAGGATGCTTCTTGTTTCCTAAGAACAGTTGGCTTTTTTTTTGGCTGAAGATGCAACTTCTGGAAAAGATACCATCAGAGGATCAAGTAAGGAGACGTAAGTGCAGACATCCAAAAGCAGACACACTGTCCTATTGATGGATGAGGGAACAGGTGTCAGAGCCCAGCAATCTTTACATACCAGGGGTGCTAACCAGAAAGCCACTGGATGACTTGGTAGTTCCCTGAACTTCTGGGGAAGAGGACAGTGTAATAGATGAGAGAATAGACAGGTGTAAAAGAACACAGGATAAATTGGAAGGATAAGATTTTTCGTGCAGCTGAAATACAGGATTAATGGGGGAATGAGACAACAGAATTATTATAATAAACAAAAGGCGTAATTGAAGTACCTGAAAGTGATGTTCAACATGGCAGAGCCAGAGCCATTGTCTTCTAGGTGTTTATAAAGAAAGATGAACTGATGTGGAAAATAATTTGAGTTCCTTGTATTGGGGGACTATCGCTAAAGTACAAAAGTGCTTTACATGTACCATCTTATTAATTCAGCTTGCTGTGTCATATGTACTACTGTTTTCCCTAGTTGATTTATAAGGAAACTCAGAACTCAGGTTAGGAGAGGCAGGTAACTTCCCAGGGAAAAAGCTTCTTTTTTTTTGTGGTATAGGGGATGGAAATCAGGGCATTATACTTCTGAGCTACACCCCCAGCCCTTTTTTATTTTTTGTTTTTGAACATAGTCTGGCTAGGCTGCTGAGAGTCTCAGTATGTTTCCGAGGCTAGCCTCAAACTTGAAATCCCGTCTCAGCCTCCCACTGTAATCCCATGAGTCACCATGCCTGGCAAAAGCTAATATATAAGTGCTTACAACTCAGAATTAGAAGCCAGAAGCCAGTCTTTTGGATTCCAGAGACAATGGCCATCACAGATAGATGGATGTCTGTGGATAGATTTATCTGGATCTTATTACAATATGCTATACTGTAGCTATCAGATGCTAATATATTTTAATTATACTTTAATAGATAATAAAATATCTTTAAATAATTATTAACTGAAAATTGATGACATGCTTACCACTGGGCTAGCTTATTTGGTTTAAAGGTTAAGGCATTAATTAAATGTTTCTGTATGAGTATGTTAGCTACAGTTGGTATCCTAGTGTGAAATGCAATGTCCATGATATTTAAACATAATTATAGAATCATAAGCATGAGTATTATCATTGTTCTCTTTTCTTTCTTTCTTTTTTTTTTTTTGTACTAGGGATTGAACCTAGAGGCATTCCATCTCTGAGCTATACCCCCATCCCTCTTCATTTTTTTTTTGTTTGCTTTGTTATTTATTTAGTGGTACTCGGGATTGAACCCAATGGTGTTCTGCCTGCAAGATACATTCCCAGACCTTTTGTTTTGTTTTGTTTTGTAATAGGCTCTTGCTTGATTGTTGAGAGTTTCACTGAGTTGCTGAGGCTGAACTTGAACCTGCAATCCTCTTATCTCAGCCTACTAAGTACTGTGATCATAGGCATGTGCCATCATACCTGGCATATTTTTTTTTTTGAAACAGGGTGTTGCTAATACTACATGCACATGCTGGCCTTGAATCTGTGATCCTCATATCGCAGCCTCCAAAGTATTAGGATTACAGGTGTGTACCACCATGCCTGGCTTAATTGTCCCATTTTCAAAGCAGAGTAACTGCTTTTCAGAATTGAAGTTTACACAGAACATTATTTTTACCAATTGAGAGTTAAATGTCCTTGCTGTAGGCAGGATCCTAGACTCTAGTCATGGAGTAGCTACTGAAATCAGATGGTTTTAGGTGTGTGTTGGGGGGGTATGTGTATTCATGCACATGATGGTAACATAGGTGACACATAATTAAGAAGAATATTGAAGAGAATGATTCAGGTGGAGAAGCAGAATGAAACACCAAATCAAAGGCAAGACATCAATTGTGTGCTGTACTGCATAAATCAAAGGGGTGCCAGGTGACATGGCTGTGTTCTGTGTTGTAAAAATGAAGAAGAAAGGAACCATTTTATGAATAACAGAAGAAAATACAATTTTAGTAGTATCTTAAATAGAAAGATAATTATAAAATTGAATGCTCAGTGAAACTATTAAAATTGTTTTTCCCCCCAGTGTACGTTGACTCTTGTAGGATTTACCAATTAATTTTTTTTCTTGACTACACCATAATCATAACCTATGAGAACTGTTCTACAATCATTTGTAAATTTTTTGTCCCTAAGACTTGCAACAAATTAAACCTTAATCTTCAGTGAATACTAATAGATTTACAT
This sequence comes from Graphiurus murinus, assembly GCA_004027655.1. Taxonomy (NCBI): domain Eukaryota; kingdom Metazoa; phylum Chordata; class Mammalia; order Rodentia; family Gliridae; genus Graphiurus; species Graphiurus murinus. The sequence continues at coordinate 3,645 of PVLC010010775.1, forward strand.
GTAGCATACTTATACAGATTTAATGTTTATTCTTTTAGTATAGAGTCCCTGCCTAGGGAAAATGTCTTTTCCTTTCTGTTTGACTGAAAGGTTATTAACAACCCTCTTCCCAAATTTACAATCAGGTCAAAGTGGTATTTTATTTGCCCATCTGCAGATCAGCAAATGCACAAAGCTGGTGGGTGTGGAGGCCACCTGCTGGGAATGGAGACACAGGTGGAAACTCAATCCTGGAACTGCTTTTCCCACTTTCTCTTTTGCGTGCCTGAGCAGGAGGCAGTTCAGACCAGTCACTTGAGATGTAAACTGTAGGCTGACAGGTTGCTGCCTTTTGATGTCACCAACACTCTCCTTTGCCCAACTGCGAGCATCTCTCTGTGAAGATCTAAAGAGCAAAACATTCTTGGCAACACCCTTCCCAACATCGTGACACAATTCGAAGGGTGGAATCAGAGTTCATCCTAATCAGCTGCTGCTTGGACTGTACTCAGAACAGGAGGAGAGTCATGGGGAATCATAGCCAGTTATTTTTCTTAGAAGGTGGCCAAGGCTTCCTAAACAATTCTGAATGTCCTGAACATGGAGAAAACACTTTCTTGCTCAATTTTTTTTTTCACTTTGTATCTTTACATGTTTCCATTTCAAGTCAAAGAAAATCCTTTGGGTAAAAAATCATGTCCAAATACCGTTGCTTATACGGTAGCACAAAAGAATCATAAAGACCTGGGCTTCCCAGAGACACATTGGATGACAATAAAATTTTACAGACTTGCACCATTTTTGTCTTACAGGTAAAATTTCATGTACAAAATATCACAAATCAGTAGATTAACTAGATGCTGAGACCCGAGGCACAGCTGTGAGCAAGAAGGCCACAAATCCCTGTCAGCAGTTTGTCTGCACCACACTGTCTTGTATGAAATTTATATCTTGCCCTTTGTCGACTTTAGAGTTTGGTGCCTGGCTTGTTTGCCATTATAGTTAACAAAATTGCTTCCTAAAAAAAATAATTTTTGCTGGCATAGTGGCACATGCTTGTAATCTCAGTACTTAGTAGGCTGAGACAAGAAGATCGTAGGCTCAAGTCCAGCCTCAACAATTCAGCAAGACCTTCAGAAACTTAGCAAGACACTATTAAAAAAATAAAATAAGGCTGGGGGATATAGCTTGGAGGTAGAATGCCCTGGGTTCAATCCCCACTACCCAAAATAAATAAGTAAATTAATAATTTTCAACTTTGCACTATGCATTGTCTTGTCCTTTAATCTTCTTTACATTGCTTTTCAACATGTCTGTATATCAAGCTTCCTTCTCTTACAGTCTTAGCCAAAACGCTATTCATCTCTCCTATACACAATTAGAACGTCTTTGAAGCCATCTGGCCCTCATTTTAAAATGGTCGCTAAAAATTCTCATCACTGTTATCAAAATGATTCTTTTTCCTGGCTTTTTCATTCTTTAATTTCAATTTTGGTTCTGTTCTACAAAAACACACTGGTAATGGAAATAGCAAATTCTTTTCCTCTCTTCTTTTTTTCTTTCTGAAGACAAAAGTTGTTTTCTTTGTAAGAGCAAACTATTGAAAAGTATTTAGAAATTGAACCATAGGAAAATGGATCAGTGGATTATGGTGTATAAACATAATTGAATCCAGAACAGTCACTAAGAATTATTTTTGAAGAAAGTTAATGATTTGGATAAGATACACAATGAGTTAAGTCAGAAGAGTGGGTTAGAAAAGATATCACCATATTTGCAATAGGAAATTTATATCTTTATGTACAGAAGATTACAAGACCATACATTAGGTGCTATCTCTCGCATACTTGGGAGCACCCTTTTTTGCAAAAAAGTAAAATTGCCTTGCCAAGCAATTTTCAAACATGGGTCTTTTCTTGATGCTATGAAAAGTTATTTCTAATAATTTGGCTGCCCAACACGGAGCACAGTGCCTCTCCAGGGTGGTGAGGATCCCTTCTTCTTAAGGGAGCCGTGTCCTATCGCCATATGGTGGTAGCCTTGGGACAAAGGGAACCCATGACCTCTGGAGACGGTGACAAACCAGCAAAAATTGCAATGCAGGCAACCTGAAAACACATGTGAACCCAGGTCATCTGAACTTCTGAGCAAATCACTGTATGGTTAACACTGAAAAGAAAGTGTTCTGTGGTAAGAAGATCTAGATGGCTGAATTTGAAGTATTGAGAAAACATGTGCAAAACTGAGATTGACTTGGAGATGTGGAATCCAGAGTAATCCTGAAAGTGAACAGACAAAGACTTGGGAGCTCAGAGAATATGAATGTAGTATTTTCCAGCTTCAGTGTATTCAGTGTGACACATCCCTAGATCAGGCTCTGTGAGCACGATTCAAATCTGCCATAAAAGCAGCTTCTTGACAGAAGAAAAAAAAAGCAACAAAAAAGTGAACAACACTACTAAAACTAAAGTACAGCTGAACAGAATCCAGAAGCTGACCAGGGAGAACTAAAGCTTGAATCAAAACTGTTGCAGAAGCAGCTTCTTGACGGAAGGAAAGAAAAGCAAAACAGCAGAAAAGTGAAGAAAGCAACAAAAGCAGCTGATCAGAACCCAGAAAGCAGAACAGGGAGAACAAAGGAGCTGGAGCGTGCACGACAGTGCCAGCCGCCATTTTGCCAGCCGCCCACAGCAGCAGAGATCTACCCAAAAGATCTGCAGAGGCCAAATCAGGTCTGTTCTTACAAACTTGCAGGGTTTTTAAAAAAAATTTTTTTTCTCGTTGTTTTTTATTTTATTTTGTTTTGTTTTGACTCTGTTTTCACTTTGCATTGCTTTTTTTTTTCGGTACTGGGGATTGAACTCAGGGGCCTTCTACCTTCGAGCTATACCCCCAGCCCTATTTTTTATTCTTTATTTTGAAACAGGGTCTCACTAAGTTGCGGAGTGCCTCACTAGGTAGCTGAGGCTGGCTGCAAACCTGGATCCTCAGGTCTCAGCCTCCCAAATGCTGGGATTACAAGCATGCACCACCATGCCTGGCCCACTTTGCATTGCTTTTATTTATCTATGTTTGTTCAGAGGATTGGTTGCTTTGTTAGCTTTTGCTAGACCCTAGAAGTCAACACCTAAAACCCACCAAAGGCACCAATAGAGTGGGCAGAAGAAGTCCCAGAGTAATTGCAACTCAGTACAAGATACCATTCACAGAGAGAAAATAAAAAAAAAAAATTCAGAAAAAGCATGCAAGAGCACCAAAGACATAAATTTAAGAACAGGGAAACCATGGGAAGGAAAAATAGCAAAGAAACAATGAGCCAACACAATCCCACAATAACAGAATTCAACACTGAATGGCAGAGATTATCAGAAGAACAATTCAGATCTTTAATAATAGAAATGATACAAAACTTCCAGAAAGAATGCAGAGAGAGCTGGAAAGAAATAAAGGAGCAAATAAACAAAGATTCTGACACCTTGAGCAGGAATCAGAGAGAAGCCTTGAGGGAAGTGAAGGATGTGAAAGATGCAATAATAGAAGTGAAGGCATCAATACAAACTATAAACAGTAGATTAGACCACATGGAAAATAGAATATCATTCCTAGAAGATGAACATTCCAAAAATGAATCCATTGTACATAATCTAGAAAAAAAATTTGACAGTATGAATTGGACATTGGAGATCTGGGGCAACTTTAAAAGAGCTAACCTAAGAAAAATAGGCATAGAAGAGGGATTAGAAGTTGAAACTAATGGAATAAACAACCTTTTCAAAGAAGTAGTACCAGGGAATTTTCCAAACATAGAAAGAGAAGTAGACACACACAGGTGCAGGAAACATATAGAACTCCCTTTAGACAAGAACAAAGAAGAGGCTCACCACGCCACATAATAATCAAGTTGACTAACGTAGAAGCTAAGGAGAGAATTCTAAAGGCAACAAAAGTAAAAGGCCAAGTGACATTTAGAGGCAAACCAATTAGAAACACTCCAGACCTCCCAAATCAAGTCATGAAAGCCAGGAGGGGCTGGAGTAACACAGTCCAAACTCTGAAAGAAAATAACTTGCAGCCAAGATTCTCATATCCAGCAAAACTGTCTCTCAAAATTAACAGGGATACAAAAATCTTCCAAGATAAACAGAAATTGAAAGAATTTATGTCTTCCAAACCAGCACTAGAGAAAAATACGCAAAGAGATTAACTACAAAGAAGAACTAAGAAGTAAATGTCAGAACCAGAGAAACAATAATTTCCAGGAAGCAAACAACTAAGCAAAGAAGGACAAACACTACCGCAAACAGAAGTCAAAACTCAAAATGTTAGGAATTAAAAATCATCTCTCAATAATCACACTGAATATAAATGGTCTCAATTCCCCAATAAAAAGGCACGAGGTGGCAAAATGGATTCAAACCCAGAATCCATCTATATGCTGCCTGCAAGAATTGCACCTTACAAGCAAAGATTCCCACAAACTAAAGGTGAAGGGCTGGAGTAAGGTAATCCATGCCAATGGAACTCAAAGACAAGCAGGAGTGATATCAGCATGATATCAGATAAATTAGATTTCAAGCCTAAGCTTATCAGAAGAGACAAAGCAGGTCATTTTTTACTAGTAAAAGGAAAAATCCAGCAAGAGGAAATAACAATTATCAACATCTATGCACCAAACATAAGTGCGGCCACTTTCATAAAACAAACTCTGCATGATATAAAGTCACACATAGATCCCAATACACTAATACTAGGAGACTTCAAACTCTTCTCACATCACTAGACCGATCGTCTAAAAAAAAAAGGTCAGTAAAGATGCTTTGGACCTAAATAATACCATAAAGCAAATGTACCTATTAGACACATACAGAATATTTCACCCAACTACAGCTGAATTCACATTTTTCTCAGCAGCACATGGAACCTTCACCAAAATAGACCACATTCTGGGCCACAAAGAGAGCACTGGCAAATTAAAAAAATGTAACATAATTCCCTGCATCTTTTCAGATCACAATGGAGTGAAACTAGAAGTCAAATCTAAGAAGACCCAGAGTAACCATGTAAACACATGGAGACTGAACACCACACTGCTGAATGAGGATTGGGTTATAGAAGAAGTAAGGAGAGAAAATAAAAAATTAAAAACCAATGAAAACAGAGACACAACATATCAAAACCTCTGGGACACCTTGAAGGCAGTACTAAGAGGAAAATTTATAGCACTGAGTGCCCAGATAAGAATGGAAACACCACCAAATAAATAACCTAATGACACAGCTCAACGCACTCAAAAAACAAGAACAAGAAGACAGGAAATTATGAAAATCAGAGCAGAAATTAATGAAATAGAGAATAAAAAAAATACAGGAAATCAACAAAACCAAAAGATGGTTTCTTGAAAAAATAAAGAAGATAGATAAACCATTGGCCAACCTAACCAAAATAAAGAGAGAAGCAACCCAAATTACCTAAATAAGACATGAAAAAGGTGATATTACCACCGACAATGTGGAAATACAGAGAACCATCAGAAACTATTTTGAAAAACTATACTCCAACAAAATGGAAAATCTAGAAGAAACTGACAATTTTCTAGATACATATGACCTTCATAAATTGAGTCAAGAAGATATAGAAAACATAAATTGACCAATAACAATCAAAGAAATAGAAACAGCAATAAAGAGTTTACCATCAAACAAAAGCCCAGGGCCAGATGGTTTTCCAAGTGAATTTTACAAAACATTTATAGAAGAGCTAATCCCAATACTCCTCAAACTATTCTGGGAAATAGAAAGAAACAGGACCCTCCCAAACACATTCTATGAAGCCAACATCACATTAATACCAAAGCCAAATAAAGACAGCTCAAGAAAAGAAAACTATAGGCCTATATCATTGATGAAGTTAAATACAAAACTGCTAAACAAAATAGTAGCAATGCACATTCAAAACCAAATCAAGAAAATTATACACCATGACCAAGTCATGTTCATCCCAGGAATACAAGGCTGGTTCAACATATGAAAAATAATCCATATAATTCACCATATAAGCAGAATCAAAGACAAAAATCACATGATCATCTCAATTGATGCTGTAAAGGCATTTGACAAGATACAACATCCATTCATGCTAAAAGCACTTCAGAGAATCAGAATAGAAGGAAAATACCACAAAATCACATAGGCAATATACAATAGGCCCACAGTCAATATCATATTAAATGGAGAAAAACTGCAAGAGTTCCCACTAAAAACAGGAACAAAACAAGGATGTTCATTATCACCTCTTCTGTTCAACATAGTACTTGAGACTCTAGCCACAGCAACAAGGCAAGAAAAGGAAATCAAAGGGGTAAAAATAGGGAAAGAAGAACTAAAACTATCCCTTTTTGCAGATGACATGATACTGTACTTAGAAGACCCAACTAAGTCAATCAAATAACTTATAGAACTGATCAACAAATTCAGCAAAGTGTCTGGATACAAAATCAATCTTAAAAAATCAGAAGCTTTCTTGTATGCCAACCATAAAACCACTGAAAAAAAATCCAGAAAACAATTCCACTCATAATAGTACCCCCCAAAATAAAATACTTAGGGATAAACCTAACCAAAGAGGTAAAAGACTTCTATAAGTAAAACTACACAAAGTTTAAAAAAGAAATCGATGAAGACCTTAGAAGATGGAAAAATCTACCATACTCTTGGATAGGCAGAATAAATATCATCAAAATGGCCATTCTCCCAAAAGTGACCTACAGATTCAATGCAATACCCATGAAATTACCAAGGACACTCCTCACAGACATAGAAAAATCAGTCCTTAAATTCATTTGGAACAACAAAAAGCCCAGGATAGCCAAAGTAGTTCTTAGCAACAAGAACCATGCAGGAGGCATCACAATACCTGACTTCAAACTCAATTACAAAGCCACAGTAATAAAAACAGTATGGTATTGGCACAAAAACAGACACATAGACCAATGGAGCAGAATAGAAGATTCAGAAACAGACCCACCGCTTACAGGCTTACAGTCAACTGATTTTTGACACTGGAAAAAAGATAGCCTTTTTAACAAATGGTGTTGGCAAAACTGGTTAACCATATGCAGGAAAATGGAAATAAACCCCTCTCAAAGACCTGGAAGTCAGGCCAGAGACCTTGCAGCTACTTGAAGAGGGCATAGGCCCAACACTTCAACAGATAGGCACAGGTAAAAACTTTCTGAACAAGACCCCAAAAGCACAAGGAACTCAAAGAAGATTGATACATGGGATTACATTAAACTGAAGAGCTTCTGTGCAGCAAAGGAAACTATCAAAAACCTTAACACAGAGCCCATGGAGTGGGAGAAAATTTTTGCCAGCTACTCTTCTGATAGAGGTCTAATATCAAGGATATACAGAGAACTCAAGAAATCACATCTAAGAAAACAAATAACCCAATCAAACAATCGGCAGAGGATCTAAATAGACACTTTACAAAAGAAGAAATACAAATGGCCAATAAATGTATGAGGAAATGTTCCACATCATTATCAGTCTGAGAGATGCAAATCAAAACTACTTTGAGATTTCACCTAACTCCAATCAGAATGGCAATCATCAAGAACACAAACAACATCAAATGATGGCGAGGGTGTGGAGAAGTGGGAACCCTAATACACTGTGTTGCAAATTAGTGCAACCACTTTGGAAAACAATATGAAGGATCCTCAGACAAATGGTAATGAACCTACCATATGATCTAGCAATACCACTTCTGGGTATCTACCCAAAAGAATGGAAACCAAACTATTAGAGCAACACATGTGTATCTATGTTTATAGCTGCACAATTCATAATTGCCAAACTATCTAACCAGCCAAGATGTCCATCAACAGATGAACGGATTCCAAAACTATGGGATATGTACACAATGGAATTTTACTCAGCCATAAAGAAGAAGAAAATCATGTTATTTGCAGGGAAATGGATGTAACTGGAAAATATTATGTTAAGTGAGATTAGTTAGTCACAGAAAGTAAAAAATTGTATGCTCTCCCTAATATGTGGAAGCTAGAGAGAAAATGGGACATAAGAGGGACTCCAGATGAAGAAGGAGAATCCTTAGGTGAGCAAAGAATTTGACTTAATGGAAGGTGATGGGGGGGGGGGGCATCCTAATGAGCATGATGTACTTTCTTGAACACATCAAAGTCAATCACCAAACTGAACTTGAGACGGAGGGAGGAGGAGGGACGGGGATGGGATTTGGGGAAGGGTTAAATGAGAAATGTGTGCAGGTATGCCTTTACCTTTACCAGCTTGTACCTAACAACAATGTATGATTACAATGCACCAATTAAAAATAAATAAATAAATTTTTAAAAAGATCATACATTAGATGTTAATGATGATTCTCTAAGTGATAGAAATAAAAGTGATTTTATTTTCTTCTTTTAATCTTTCAAATACTCTAGAGTAAAAATATTTTAATTTAGATTCAGAATATATTATTTTAGAAAAGGTGCAAAACACACACACATGAAGTGGTGGCTTGCCTTCTATTATTCTACAACATTTATCTAAAAACAGACCTAAAAACTGAATATCTAGAAAGATGTCATATCTCTAAACCAAGGAGCTGATGAAAATTCCTTAGTATGTGTAATGAATGAGCCAAACGTTTAGAGTTATGGAACACTTTAACTGTTTAATACCAGTAAGTGTTTTGATCACTTTGGAGTCCATTGCTGTTCTGACATTTCTAGAGATAGTAGTATGTGTCATATTCCCTTCTCTTGATATAAGACCTTAGGGCAGATCTCCTATTAGAAATCAATTTCAAAGCCAGGTATGGTGGTGTATGTCTATAATCCCAGTACTTGGGAAACTGAGACAGAAGGATCACAGGTTCAAAGACAGCCTCAGCAATGTAGTGAGTCTCTTGGCAACCTGCTAAGACCATTTCAAAATAAAAAGGGCTAGGGTGTAGTTCAGAGGTAGAATGTCCCTGTGTTCAATCTCTGGCACCAAAAATAAATAAATAAGTAAATAAATAAATAATTAAACGAATAAATAAATAATCATGTTTAAGAGCATCACCTCTCTGAAAATCCTTCAGCAGAGCCCGTTTCCTTTAACCTTGTCAATGTTCTACGTTAGTCTCTTCCCTTATTCAGTATCTTTAAAATTGAGGAATCTCATGTCAACCTCAGAACCTTCTCATAAGCCATGACATGCCGAAAGGAAGTCTTTCCTGCCCTGCAAGAATATGGCAAGGCATTTCATGGCTACTTCTACCATTCTGTACCTCCCAGACTGAACTGTGTGTAGGGCCCCCTCTGAGCCACATTTAGCCTAGCTTGCCATGGAAAAGATGGATAGAAAAGGCCAGCGAGGTATCTCATAGAGATGTGCCTGCAGCACATTCCAGAACACAACTGTGCACTCCCAAATAGGGGTGGCTGAAGGGAAGGAGGATGAGGAGCAGGGATAGTTGAGAAGAGCCCAGTCATGGTGGAGAAAGCTGGCAGCCCATCAAGGCCTTGCAGACAGTATGAAGAAAACACAACCGTGACCTGTGAGATGGTGAAGAAGGCTCTTCAGCACCTAGGATAAATGCTGCAAGTGCCCAACGGAAGAGGCGCCAATCAAATACGACCAAGTACCCTCTCTGCTCTCTGACATCTTGGCTGTCTGTAGGCACCTGGGACTCATACACAGACTTAAGGATTCTGGTCAATTGTAAGACCTAGTAGTGAATTCAAACTGAATCAACTGAGACTGAGCTTTTCCCATCTGTGAGATTGGAGTTGGCAAGAGAAAATAAGTTCAATTATAATAAAAAAGATTGTTTTTGGCATGCCAAGGCTGTGGCCTGAGAATTATACCTGCTATAAATAGGGTAGAGATTGTTCCTAAATAGATATTATTTTGTAAATGTGTAGAAAATATATATCTATACAGTTAGATAAAGATAGCTGGTTACTTAGTTGTCAGTTCTTTTAGCTATTATCCTGTCAATTTTGTTTATCTTTTCCAAAAACAAATCTCTTGGCTCAGCTAATCTTTTTTTTTTTTTTTTTTTGAGGTACTGGGGTTTGAACTCAGGGGCGTTCTACCTCCAAGCTATACCCCCAAGCCCTATTTTTTATTCTTTATTTTGAAACTGAGTCTCACTAAGTTGCGGAGTACCTCATTAGGTAGCTGAGGCTGGCCGCAAACCCAGATCCTCCAGTCTCAGCCTCCCGAATGCTGGGATTACAAGCGTGCACCACCACGCCTGGCTAGCTAATCTTTTTAGTTGTCTTAATAGTCTCAATTTCACTTATTTCTGTCATAATCTTTATAATTCCCTTCCTTCTGCTAACTTTGAGCTTGTTTATTCCTTATTTTCTAGTTTCTTGGGGTATAAAATTAGGTTATTTATTTGAGAGATTTCTTTTTTTTTAAATGTAGACAATGATCACTATAACCCTTGTTATAAACTGCTTTTACTGCATTATATAAGTGTTGGTATTATAATCCTCTTATAAGAAGATTCATCTTAGCTTTAATCCTTCAGTTTGTGATAGATACTTTTCCCCTCAACTACATATGATGTGGTCTCATGTAGAACAATGTTATACAAATCAACTGAATCAGTTAAGTATTTTAAAAATTCATGTTACTTTAAAGCTGCACAGCAGATAATTCCAAGTTATTTTTGTTTTCCCATCAATTTTGTCTTTCTTACCAATTATGTAGGCTCTGCCCACATATGGTAATATAGCTGTCGTTCTTATTTTATCTGTTTATTCTCATTTACCACAGTTAATGTGAGTATGGTCTCACCATCAAAACAACTTTTTTAGAAGTTTCTGGTGAAAGCACTTTAAATTTATATTGGTTTTGTGTTTAAATGTTAACCTTAAACTGGGTGTGGTGGTGCATGCCTGTAATCCCAAGCTGAGAGTCTGAGACAGGAGGATTGCAGGTTTGAGGACAGCTTCAGCAAGTAGTAAGACTCTCAGCAACCTATTGAGACCCTGTTTCAAAATAAAAAAATAAAAAGGGCTAGTGGTATAGTTTGGAGGTAGACTGCCCCTAGGTTCAATCCTCAGTGCTGGGGAAAAAAAAGAAGCAATGTTAATATAAATGTATAAATTTATGATAGTATGGTTCCTATTTGCATTAGTACTGAGAAAACAGTTGGATGACTTTTCCAGATGAAAATGAAGCTAACCTAAAAATGGGACTGGTTTTGTTTACAGGCCAAAGTAACCCTGTAAACACTAGTTTTATAATTTTGTCTACTCTTTCTCTATGCATTAGTCTCTTACTCTCCAAGACTTGACTCTAATCCAAATTTTTTTGTGAAGTCTTCCCTCTTTACCTCAACCACTACTTCTTTGATGTCTCCTCTGACCTCCTAGTTCAATTATTGTTTTAAAAAAATACTTATTGAGCAAGTATTTGTTTGATGTGTGTTTGTTATAAAACACACACTGTCTTTTTGGAGCATGCAGTCAACTGAGAAACAAGTAGAAGATACTATGAGAAAGGATAATGAAGGAACATGGTAGAATAGAGGATCTTCGAAGGTCTTTTTGAGACGGTGACATTTAAATCATTTGCTGATTGATGAGGAGGATGAACTGAGAAGGGAAGTGGAGTGGTGGTTTCAGTTATAGGAAATAGTTTAGCCTCTGATCTCCTAAAACTGGTAAGAACTTAGAGCATCAGTAAAGTAAAGCCCAGTGTACCTAGAGTGGAGTGAGTTGGGGAGATGAGGTTGAGGGGAAGAGCAGGGCTACACATGATAAAGATGTGGGCATATGTGAGATGTAACTAGTTCTCTGTAGCTCTCATTTGGCACTTACGGAATATTGCTCTGGAATGTAGAATTTTGTGTGTCTCGTCCTCACTCCTATCTTCTCTACTGGAAGGCAGAAATTATGATTATATCTTCTAAAATTTTTAAAAATTTTGTGGTACTGGGGATTGAGCCCAGGGGTATTCTACCTCTGAGCTATACCCCCCAGCCCTTTTTAAAATTTTATTTTGAGACAGGGTCTCACTAAGTTAACACGCACTAGCCTCAAACCTGCGGTCCTCATTTCTCAGCCTCCCAAGTACTGTGACTACACCAGTTGTGATTATATCATTTATCTACCATAGTGACTTGAGCATATAAGACACTCTATGAAGATTTATAGATTGTTGTAAAAATATGCAATAAAATACTTTGCATTTCTGTTATTATAGCTGCCTGATTTCCTTTAAACCTTTGCTTGATTTTTTATATTGTTTAGAATCTTAGTCTTCACTTTTTCAAGGACCCATCCCCATCCTTACTTGTACTTCCTTCTTCTGGAAGCACTTAAAAATATGCCTTGGAAGAAAGAGAAATCAAGTTAAATATGGTAGCAGCTAAAGATGTCAATAAATTTCTGTCCTGTACATTGTAAAAATATATTTATTTAAACTCACTAGGAATAAAAGAATGCTTTCTTTTTCAGAAATTCTAGAAAACCCAAAAGAGAGCAAGTAGAGCACAGACCACCTTCCATCTCTTCTTCCTCTCTTCATCCTCCTTCTTTTCCTTTTCTTCCTCCTTCTTTTCCTCCTCCTCCTTTTCTTCCTCCTTCTACTCTTCCTCCTCCTCAATTTTCTATAGAAAGAGAGGGTATAAATTTTGCCATAAAATTGTACCAGCAATGGCACTTGCAGTGTCAGGGATTTCTGGAATGAGCAACATCTATTTGGTATAATTCTGAGAAACATTATTTGGCATATTGCTCCAAAATATCCTTTCCAAAAGATCTGCTTCTTGAGTTGGCAGACTATCAGTCTTCTGGAGTCCTCCAGTCAACTCTCATTTGGGATACAGTCCTGAGCACACTATTAGAACACAAACACTCCCCAGTGTTTCATGGTTTGGTATAGTCAGCGTGTCCTTGAAAAGCTCTCCTTGACTCCATGTTCCAGTTTTTTCACCTCTAGAGGGTTGTTCTAAATGAAATTTAAATTCCTTGTAAAGGCTAATTTTTAATGATTTTATTAAAATCGTACCATGTCATACTCTAATGAAGTGATTTCAGATGATCTAGGTAGATTTTAGAGGCCCAGATAGACTTCTGATACCCCCTCAGACATAGGACATTGTATGGAACACAGTTACTCTACACTCTCAACTCTGTCTACCAGCACCCTCAGTGCCACTGACCTTTCAGGGGTCAAAGATTGGCTTGGCTTAATAATTCAATTGGTGCTCAGCATCAATTATGGCTTTAGTCATGACGATAGGAATATTTAGGTATAATAAAGCCTCCAAAGGGAATGGGATTTCTAAATAGAGGGATATAATGGCAAAAAGATGGTGTTGTTCTTATTCCAGGACCCCTAACTGAAATAAATGAATAAATAAAGCCTAGAAGGGTAACTGAACCCTGTTCCAAGTGGGCGTAGTCTTTCTGATTCTTCTCTTAATCCCTGGATCCCATAGCTTGACATGCCATAAGCACACTATCAGTGTTACTGAATGAATGAAAGACACATTCTAGTGCTAGCAGGTTCCTTAACATGCACATACTGTCTGGCCTGGGTGACTTTTTTTTTTTTTTTTCCAGTACTGGGGATTGAATTCAGGGGCATTCTACCTCCGAGCTATACCCCTAGCCCTATTTTTTATTCTTTATTTTGAAACCGAGTCTCACTAAGTTGCGGAGTGCCTCACTAGGTAGCTGAGACTGACCGCGAACCCGGATCCTCCGGTCTCAGCCCCCCCAAATGCTGGGATTACAAGCGTGCGCCACCACGCCCGGCTTGGCCTGGGTGACTTTAAATGTAACACCTTCTTAAGGGTGGCTTGGCGAGGGGTGGTGGGTGATGGGGCAGAGGGAGAGGAGATCACCACCAGTCTCCTAAAGGCTGTTCCTGGCCTCTCTTTGACCCTGGGAATAATGTTCACATAGGTGACATGCTGACTGGAGATGGAGGGAAATGTACCCTTTTCAGTGGGAGTTGATCATTAAAACTCCAAAGCAAAGAAAATGGAATCTGCTGCTTTTCTTCCTGTGAATGTCTAGCTGTCTAGAAATTCCCAAAGCTTTGACTTTGAGCATTAGCTCTGCCCAGGTGCAGCCTGGTCTTTCATCCCCATTAAAATCCACAAAGGGGACTTGTAATGTGTTGCAGAAAGAATCTAGATGTAAGGTGGAATTTACACATCTGGAGGGCTTTTAATGAGTGAGGAAAAGGGGAAGGTTACCTGGCAACCCTGAGTAAGTGTAAATTAATCCATTTTTATTGGCTATCAGGAGGGTGGTCCAAATCTTCCACTATATTGTAACAGAATGAAAGCTGATGATATTGTAATGGAGTTTGGGGATTTTGTTTAATTTTAATTTTACCCTCATCTCTATGCTTGGCAATTATCCCCTGCTACAAAATTGCAATGAGCTGACACTGCTTTGGGCCTTTATTTGGAGTAGTTATTCTAACTTGTGAATCCTTACAAAATGTTGGTGAGGTAGGGCAACCCAGTTCTGTTCCTCAATATAAAACTTATGAAGATCGAGAAGTTCCATGTTAAGTTACTTTTCTGGCAATGACGATAGTAACTTTGTTTATGATGCCCTTGAATTGTACCCTATCTACATAGTCTGTAGCAATCTCGCGACATCCTGACTTCCATTCGAAGATAATTTATGCCAAGGTGCTAACAATACAGTGGTACTTGTTTTAATTCAACAAAACCATTTTTTTTTGTTAAATTACATTTCATGTTTTTGAATAAGTTTCTGTTACAATGGAGAAAAAATGATAGTTCCACTTGATTTTCAAGAAACAATAGCAACAGGCAGTGCTAACACCTCTATGCTGAATACATTAGTTTTTTAAAACTTCTATCATTAATACCTTTCTATTAATGTACTTCAAGTTTTTAAAAATAGCATTGATGACCACAGTTAATTCTGCAAAGTTGTCATGTTGCCATGGGAGTTGTCTATTACATGGTACAATGTAAAATGTCTTAACTTAGGTGTCAGAAATCCTGGATTTTATTCCAGCTGCCATTCCTTAGACATTCCAAGTCTCTATGTAAAATGAGAGAGTTATTCATTAGAAGCACTAAATTCCTATGCAGATTTAAATTCTACGACTCTGTGATTACATTTAAACTGAGATTAGGGAATAAATTTATCTCAGAACTAATAGAATTAAGAACATGCATATGTATTCCAATAGAGTCTTATTTGTTTAAATGTTCTCTTTTTTTTATTTCTCTGGTGTTTTCTATTTGTTGGAGTTGGCCTGGAGATCCTTAACTCCTGACTTGATTTTTCTTTTCTAACTCAGAACACTAATTGACTTTAGTATTTTTGATTCCAAAAACTACCTGATTAGTCCTGCCTCTTTGTGTCATCCCCCCCCCCCCCCCGACCTCCTTACCTCCTCCAAAAGCTTGAAAATCAGATCTGTGTATTGGGACAAGCCATGTAGAAGAACAACACTTCTCAAGATGGACCTGAATACAGTTTTCGTGGCTAGAGGTTTTTTTCCCATCAGAATAATGAAAGATTTAATGTAAAATTTTAATTCCTCTATTGTTATCGTGGTTTAAAAGCAAGGTTGCCTGTTTCCAGATGTCTCACTTAGCAGTACCCAGGAACACATGGGAATATTCTGTAGTGGCTGACAGAGTCAGTTGGGAAAAAATAAAAAACAGATGGATACAGGTTAACTCTATCTGTCCTAGGTTTCTCTATGAATCTTAATCATGGCATTTTTCTTTCTCAGTTTTGTATCTCTAGGCCAATCAGAAGTGTGGCAATGACTCAAGAGAAACCACTGAGCTGACCCAAGCACCCTGTGTGTAAAGTCATGTTTCATATATACTGCGGGATTTGGGGAGTAGTTGGTATTAGCTGATTTCTAGATGGCAAGAGGGAGATTTGGGTAGTGATTTGAACAACAGACTCTGACCATCCATTCCTGCTGTTCAATAATTACAGGGAAAGTTAGTATATTCAAAGATCCTTAGGGTAGCTGGGCGTGGTGACCCACGCTAGTAATCCCAGCATTCGGGAGGCTGAGACTGGAGGATCCGGGTTCTCAGCCAGCCTCAGCTACTTAGTGAGGCACTCTGCAACTTAGTGAGACTCGGTTTCAAAATAAAGAATAAAAAATAGGGCCGGGCGTGGTGGCGCACGCTTGTAATCCCAGCATTCGGGAGGCTGAGACCAGAGGATCTGGGTTCTCGGCCAGCCTCAGCTACCTAGTGAGGCACTCCGCAACTTAGTGAGACCTGGTTTCAAAATAAAGAATAAAAAAAATAGGGCTAGGGGTATAGCTCGGAGGTAGAATGCCCCTGAATTCAATCCCCAGTACCGCAAAAAAAAAAAAAAAAAAAAAAAAAAAAAAAAAGATCCTTAGGGTAAATTCACATCACTTCCTAGTAGCCAGAATTTGAACTCTAAACCTCTATGTAGTCTCATTTTATCCTGAATTAAAATGGGCTATACAATAGCCTATGGGGCGGGGGGAGGTAATAAGATCTAAAATTAGATCAAGCCAATTTCTTGGCCTCATATTTTTGGAAGTCCCTATCCTTATCTTAACCTTTTGGATCTTTTTACTCAGATTATGAGAAGATGCATGAAAAGTGGACAGAAATAGTTCCTTTTCACAGAGGGACGAGCTTAAGGCATCCTTTCCTTGGACATCATTTATTCAGTGACACTTCTGAAGAAGGGAAGCCTCTATCCTCCACTAGGTGATGATTCCCAGACTGACTTTGATCATCAGCATCATAGATATATCTCTGGTTAGGTTTCCTACACATAGAGCCTAAGGTGGGGATTTGTTGATTTGTTGGAATATCTCAAAAGAGGAGGAGTGATGGAAGCAGGGTAGGTCAGGGAAGAAAGATAAGCAAGGAAGCTGTTTAGTCTGGGAGCAAGTTTCGGCCTGGTTCCATGGGTAGCTTTGGGACGCACAAGGTGAACTAAAGAATTGTTCTAGACATGAGGCAAGATGGCCAGTCTGGTCTTTTGTGTCACCAGCCATCAGTCAGTCATTGGCCACTGGCCAGGGACAAGGGGATCTCCTAATCCTGTTCAGAGAAGGACAGTTCCCTGGGGAAGGAGGCAGTTGTGTACCCTTTGTAGTAAATGGTCACAGCAGCTAGGGCATGGGTACACCAGCCTAATGAAGAGGGTCTGAGCCTGGCTGGCACCAAGAGCACCCTGTATGGGTGGGGAGAGAGAGAATCGAGTAATCCCAAAGTTTCTACAATGCAAAGAGGAAAGAGGTTTTATTTTTTCACTCGTTTTACCCAAAGCTCCACTCTTCTCTCTCTTTATTTTTTATTTTTGGAATACTGGGGATTGAACCCAGGGGCATTCTACCTCTGAGCTATGTCCCCAGTTCTATTTTTATTCTTTATTTTGAAACAGGGTCTAAGTTGCAAAGGGCCTCACTAAGTAGTAGCTGAGGCTGGCTGCGAACCTGTGATCCTCTGTCTCAGCCTTCCAGGTACTGAGATTACAAACATGAGCCACCACACCGGGCTAAAACCCCACTCTGTAATGGAATGAGGGCAATCTTAAACTCCACCCAGGGAGTAGATAGTGTGTTTATGTTTTGCATTTGAATCCAAAGACTCCTGCATAGGATCTGTCTGGCAACATAGAGAAATAATATCCTTTGATAGTTGTCTAATTTTTCACGTGAAGAATGATGAGGTTCCTGAGACCTTCTCTACTCACCTTTAGCTGCATCACTTTTTTTTCTGTTGGTAAGTCTTAGCAATTGCTTCTGTTCTTTTTAGTGTGGATCCATTAACAAATTCCTAAAAAAAGACACTAGGCTCATGTACTTAAGGTCGCTATTCACAGATTGTCAATGTATTATCTTAGTAATAGTTGTAAAATCATAGACTCTTAGAACTTCAATATTGGTTTATTCACTAATAAAATTTCTTAATTTCAAAAATGAGATTCTAAAGCTCATAAAGTTAAAAACCTGTTCAGGCTATAGAGATTATTTGTCCCAAAGGAATAGGAGACTGGCAGAAACTAAATTTGTGCAACTGGTTTTAATTTGCCATGCTACTATTTACTGAATTTTTCTTACCCCAATATTCTTTTCTTATCAGTTAAGATTGTAATAACTATGAAGCCATCACTTTTCAGTGATTTTATTCATAAGCCTTTTAGAGAAAGAGTTTTGAATAACCTTCTTATAAGATAGGAACATTCCTTCTCCTCCCTTCTTTCTTCTACCCAAAAAGGAGTTATAATCCAACTGTTTGGATAAAAAAATCTTGTAATCCCAGTACTTGGGAGGCTGAGACAGGAGGATTGCAGGTTCAAGGGTGCTTCAGTGAAGAGTGAGACTCTCATTAACCTAGCAAGACCCTGTTTCAAAATCAAAATAAAATAGGGGTAGAAGTGTAGCTCAGAGGTAGAATGCCCGGGGTTCAATCCCCAGTGTCACATACACACACACACACACACACACACACAATTTTTTGTTAGCATGTTTGTAATGGCTGTATGTGTGTGTGTGTAGGGGGGGTCATTGTGTGATAAGTGGTCATGTTCTGCCATCTCTCAATTTCTTTGGATTCCTCTTCTTCCCAAGAAAGAATGTTAAGAAGATTTTGGCTTGGGGCCATCTATGCATCTTCTTCCTTTCCCATGTACACTAGATACTTGCTTTTGATGCTTTATCACATGTGTGTGGGGCAGGGGGGCAGAGGGTCCTGAGAGCCCAAGACTGACATTCTGGCATAAAGTAAATAGAATTTCTTCTTAGAAATCAGATACCCTGACCCAACATGCACTACGACTACTATAACTATTTGTAGATTAGTTGAATTAATGAATGCATGGAATTCTATAGCCTCATTCTCTTCAGTTAGACAATGGATTCATATAGTTTTGCCCCTTACTGCATGGATGACCTTGGGTAAATAACTGACTTCCTTTTTGAGAGGAGTAATTCTGGATCAAAATAAACAAGGCATTGTGAATTTCATTGTGTCTTTGCAGTCTTCATAGTAGAGCAGGTACCATTTTTTTTCTCTAGTATGTCAAAGCAATTTGCTTCTCAGGAAGAAATGGAGGCTAAGAAACTTCTTGGGAAGTGTGTTTGATCTTAGCAGTTCACAATTTTCCTGACTCTATTCCTTTGGAGTAATAGCTAGTTCTCTTTCTCCATAATTTGTGAGACAAGAAAAATTACAGGTTGCATTAGTTTATTTTGATTAAGTGTTTGTGTGGCAATGTCTGATTCATTAATGAGCAATCTGATTATTTGTAGCATTCGGTGCTTTAAGAGCTCCAAAATATTCTCTTCAGTTTGATTGCAAAAAAAAAAGGTCATTATTGAAAGTTCAATTTAAAGCTTGGGAGAAAGGAAGCTCCAACCAATTCTTCATACAAATCAGTGGCTTTTCAATTAAACACAGTCCACAAAGGCCATTAAGATAACATGTAGAATGTTTACTGAATTGGACTTTTATGCCATTTTGAAAATTTTGAGTCATTGAATCACATAAATTAATATATTAAAGTCATTGAAAATGTCTTGAGCAAAGGATTTTCCCCCAAAGCAATATAAACAAGCCTCAAATAATGATTTGTTTATTTCTAAATATCTTTTTCAGCCTAATAAATATTTTTAAATAGCACTTTAAAACATCCCCAAAGCCTAGATCTATACAAACAATAATATTAGACTTTTAAAAAAGTAAGACCTAGCCGGGTGTGGTGGTGCACACTTGTAATCCCAGCATTCAGGAGGCTGAGACCAGAGGATCTGGGTTCGAGGCGAGCCTCAGCTACCTAGTGAGGCACTCCGCAACTTAGTGAGACTCGGTTTCAAAATAAAGAATAAAAAATAGGGCTGGGGGTGTAGCTCGGAGGTAGAATGCCCCTGAGTTCAATCCCCAGTACCGCAAAAAAAAAAAAAAAAAAAAAAAAAAGTAGGACCTAGTGAAGTGGTTACCACCTTAAAAAGTCTGTGTTGAAACCTACTTCCTTTCATTGTTTGTATAGAACATTATTATTCAAAGACCTTTGTTTAGGAACTTTTTTTTTTAAATGGGGATTGAGTCCAGGGGCATTCTACCCCTGAGCTACACCCCTAGTCCTATTTTTTATTCTTTATTTTGAAACAGTGTCTCACTAAGTTGTGGAGGACCTCACTAAGTAGCTGAGGCTGGCCATGAACCTGCGATCCTCCTATCTCAGCCTCCCAAGTACTGAGATTACAAGCATGCACCACCACACCTGGCAAGAAACTTTTTAAGAGGCTACCAAGGACATTATATGCCAAATTTTGAAGTCAGACAAATTTGGATTCAGATTCAGTGAAGGAAAATAATTTTTGCTTTCTTCTTAGTTCTTCAGATTAGATGAAACAGCACTGAGGCCCCTAATAGCTGTAACTAACACTGCATTACTATCAGATATATATTTATATTAAATTAATAAAGAGACATTAATACTCCATGTGACTACAATATTAGTCACTAATAATCCTTGGCTATTTTGCTCTGAGATCCAGTCCTCATTCATCCTTTGCTCTATAGTTATTTAGGAGGACTAACAATATTATAGATTACAGAGATATTGATCCTTGAAAGATTCCATTTACAGGATCCCATGTCTTCTTTGTTTGACCAGTGGCTAGATATTGGAGGGTATGCATTTACCCTTCTTACAATATTGATGAAGAGGATTTCTTTTGAGAGAGAGAGAGAGAGAGAGAAAGAGAGAGAGAGAGAGAGAGAGAGAGAGAGAGAATAATGAAATAAATGAAAATAAATTAATATATCTTAAAGTAATATTAACTCATGTGTATATTTAGTTACCATGCATCTGCCTCCTAGCCTGTAGCCATCAGGAGGACAGGGATCATGTCTGTGCTGCTATTTACCCAATAGCTAGCACAATATCTGGAATATAGTAGGTCTTCAACAAATATTATTGGAAGAATGATTGAATAATGAATTGACTTGAGATGATTTCAGTAGTTAGTATAGTGCTGGGATTCAATGTTCACATCTGTATAATTTTAACATCATGGACTTTCTATTAAATTATACTATATCTGATAAATGAGATAGATTCTGTAGGGCTTATAGTGCACAGTAAGAAATTAATTTTTCATACTCAACAAGATATTAATACATTTTTCTACTCAATTTATATAGTAAATTCATTGTCTTGAGTGTATATATGTGATTGTTCCTACTGATTGGTCCATATGCCAACCTAGAGAATAGGTTAACTGTATCAATTATGCTTTTTAAAAACCTATTTTTAAGTACTTTTCAAATTCAACATCTTCTGCTAAACCCTTCAGAAACTATAAAATATCTAAAGCATGACTTATGTCTTCTTTCAAAGAATCTATAATGAGTTGTGGAAAAATTCATCCATACTGGAAGGCTGAAAATATAACCAAGTATTTTTTATCTAGTAAGACCAAATGAAATACATTGAAAGAGGAACAGTAAGTCACTTTTGATTTCTATTCCCAATTGTATGTATATTAGTTTTCCATTGCTAAAACAAAATATCTGCAGCTGGGTCATTTTTAAAGAAAGAGATTTATTTAGCTCACAGTTTTGGAAGCTGAATGCATACAAGTAGCATGGCACTGGCTTTGGTGAAGGCTCCCTCGTTGTGGCACATCATGTAGGGTATTGTCATGGTGGGAGGATGTACCGAAAGGAGAGATCATATGGAGAAACAGAAAGCCAGAGAGAGGGGAGGGGAAAGGCTTGCTATTTTATAATAATCCTTCTAGCAGAAACTAACTCAGAGTCTCATGAGAACTACCTTAATCTTTTCCCAGGGCAGTACTCTAATGATGCAATTACTTCCCACTGGACACCACCTCTTAAAGGTTCTATATCACCTCTACACCAGCACACTGAGGACCAAAACTTCAAGAAATGAAACCCTATCAAAAAGCACAGCAGAGCCGGGCGTGGTGGCGCACGCTTGTAATCCCAGCATTCGGGAGGCTGAGACCGGAGGATCCGGGTTCGCGGCCAGCCTCAGCTACCTAGTGAGGCACTCCGCAACTTAGTGAGACTCGGTTTCAAAATAAAGAATAAGAAAAAAAAATAAGGCTGGGGGTATAGCTCGGAGGTAGAATGTCCCTGAGTTCAATCCCCAGTACTGGAAAAAAAAAAAAAAAAAAAAAAAAGCACAGCAGTATGGCAGAACAGACAACCCTAGTTTATTTTATATACCCTAGTATTTTATAAACCCTAATATAAATAGATATATGAATTCATATATATATATATATATATATATATATATATATATATATATATATATATATGAATGAATGAAAGAAACAAAACCTCACCAAATCCTTCCTCCCTGTGTGGGATGAAGAGAGGATGAAGTGGGGAATGAGCCTTAACATGTGGGTATGTCAGGGAAAGTGTAAACACTTCATCCTTAGGAAACTACCAAAAAAATCCATTGCAGTTAGAAATATGTGAATAGGGTAAAACAACAAACAAACAAACCTCTTGCCCTAAGGTAGCAGTGGGAATTAAGTCTTGGGTCCAGAACTACAACTGGAAGAGGGACAAGAAGGCCACACTCTCAAGACACATGGCCACAGTGTTGACTAAAATGAAGTTTTATCAGATCTACAGAGAAAGCTCCTGCTTCCAGGCCAACAAATATAGAGTAAGAGTTAACAGTGGCATCCAATGGAGACTTAGGAAAGCATGGGGAGAGACCCTCCAGTGCATACAATAAGCCTGGAATCCTGCCTAGTTCCTTAATAGACTGTCATAAACCCTCCAAATTAAAGATCTAGTAAATAATATTATGGCCCTTTTCAGGCATAAAAGCGATTTATTTCTGTACCTACTAACTAGTAAGATACCTTGTTTTAAACAAAAATGTACAAGACATATGAAAAAGCAAGAGAAAGAAACACACTGAGCAATGCAAAGAAGCATAATAAATATGATACAGATATTGAAACTATCAGACAGATAATTTACAAAAGTTTAATAAGATTTAATAAAATATGCTAAAGTTTCTAATGGAAAAGCTAGGAAATATGCAAGACTTGGAGAATTTCAAGGAAATGGAAACTTTAAGAAAGAATCAAATGGAAATACTAGAAGTGAAAAAAAATAGTCTCAGAAGTTAATAATGTCTTTGGTACATTCATCAGTAGACTCAACACAGCTGAGGAAGGAATAAGTAAACTTGAAGATAAGTCAATAGAAATTTTCTGAGTTGAAACACAGAGAAGAAAGAGTGAAGGAAACAAAACAGAACAGAACAGAGATATCAGGACCTGTGGGGGCCATATAAAAAAAATCTAACATATTAGCATAGGAGGAGGAGAAAACAGAAGAAATATTTGAAGAAACAATAGGCAAATATTTTTCAAAATAAGTGATGCACAAACTGTATTCATTTTCTATTTTTTGCTAACAAATGACCACAAATTTAGGAGTTTAAAATAACAAAAAAAATATTTTCTTAAAGTTCTGGACACTGTTGGGGGTATTATTCACCCTACTATATACATCTAAGGACCAATGGGTAGGCCTAAGAACTCAGAGAACATCAAGCAGAACTAAAACAAACAAGTAATCATAGATTCATAAAATAGAAACTGCTGAAACTCAAGAACAAGGAAAATATCTTAGAAGTAGCCCAAAGAAGCCGGGTGTTGTGGTGCACACTTATAATCCCAG
>PVLC010010775.1:27456-49401 GCA_004027655.1 Graphiurus murinus
AACCCCCAAAACAAAAAAAAAAAAAAAAAAAAAAAAAAGAATAAAAAATAGGGCTGGGGGTATAGCTCGGAGGTAGAATGCCCCTGAGTTCAATCCCCAGTACCGGAAAAAAAAAAAAAAAAAGAAGTAGCCCAAAGATGGGGGGGAAATGACACATTCGATATATACCCAGCAGTTATATCTTTCAAAAAACTGAAGGGAAAAAATGAAAATTTTTCTCACATGAAAATTAAGAGAATTAATTGCTAGCAAATTGCTCTACAAGAAAAGAAAACTTGAAGGAAATTATCTAAGCAGAAAGAATATGAGATATCAGTAACTTGAATCTATGGAAAGAGACAGGATGCTGAAACTGGAATAAATAAAAGTAAATTTATATTTTTGTACTTCTACTTGTTCTAAGAGCACACACACACACACACCCTGCTGGGAGTGTAGCTTGAAGGTAGAATGCCCTTGAGTTCAATCCTGAGTTTGAAAAAAAAAAAAAAAAAAGTATGACAACACTTCTCAAAAGAGGGAGGAATTCACCGTGAAGTGAACAAAAACTGGCTTTAAATAAAAACCTATAAGACATATGAAAAAGCAAGAGAAAGAAGCACATTGAACAATATAAAAAACCATAATAGATATGGTACATATATTGGAACTATCAGCGAATTTACGCAAGTTTAATAAAATATAATAAAGCATGTATTTTTTTTTTTTTTTTTGTGGTACTGGGGATTGAACTCAGGGGCATTCTACCTCCGAGCTATACCCCCAGCCCTATTTTTTATTCTTTATTTTAAAACCGAGTCTCACTAAGTTGTGGAGTGCCTCACTAGGTAGCTGAGGCTGGTCTCGAACCTAGATCCTCCGGTCTCGGCCTCCCGAATGCTGGGATTACAAGTGTGCGCCACCACGCCCAGCTAAAACATGTAATTTTATTAAATATAAGTATGCTTTTTTTTTTTAAAGCAAAATAGCATATCTTATTGTAGCACATGGACACTCCTGCCATGGGGTATTGTGCCACCACAGACTCAAAGCAACAGGGCCAAGAGACTATGGACTGAAACTATGAGGCAAAACGAACCTTTTCTCCTTATAAACTGTTTATCTCATTTCTTGCAGTGATAGAAAAGTGACTAACACAGGTAAGGAATGGGAAAGATTGGATTCTACCCACTTCTGTCAAAGATCTGGGCTCTTCTGGTACATTCTTTGTGGTAACATACTTGGTGGCCATTACAAAAAAAATGATATAATATAAGAATATAATAAATAAGGAAGGTTGGAGAGGTGAGTGTATGTTAAAATAAAATTAGGACAGAATTTTAGGATGAATAAAAATGAGAATAAGATAAACTAGAAGTGAGCATAAAGAATAAATTTTTAAATATCCTAATGAAAGTGTTTAAAGACTAAAAGTTTAACAATAATAATGATATAAATACATATTTGAAATAAAAGAATCAGAACCAGCAACATAAATTTAATTTTAAAAGGCATAAAACCAGTGAAAAATAAACTATGAAAGTACCAGAAAGTAGAATTTCACTAAGATATTAAAAATGGAAATAAGAAAAAAAGTGACTAAAAACACTGATGAAATTATTTTTTAAAAAAGAGCAAGATGAATCAGTAAAAGGAGAGAAGACCAAATGCATAACAGCAGGAAATACAAAGGGTATGCAATAATAGGCACAGAGGAACTCAGACAAATGAACATCTACTGTATAAAATTCTATACCATTACTGGCTATGTTATAGTCCACAGTATTGACCATTTGACACCATCACATACCGCGTACCTTCTGCCAGGAGTAGAGTTTTTCCTCTTCCACAATCTTTTTGTCTTCCTCTTCCCTTCACCAGGTTCTACTTGCTTTTCATGTTGGGCTTAAAAGCTACTTCCTCCTCATGTTAAATTCTGGGTCCTTTCCAACATCTAACTCTGCAAACCCTAGATGTGCTATTCTTTGTGTTACTCACCAAATCTTTTTGAGTATGTTAATCAATTGTTAGCTCACAGCCTGCTGCACGATCTGCATATATTCCTTACTTGAGTGTTACTAGTGGCATGTGGTGGCCATTTGTACTGGCTCTGGAGTTCCATGACATCAGTTAGGATTTCAACTCTACTACTTTCTGTCTCGGCACCATGATGTTTCTCATTTCATAAATAGCAGTAAAATTAATACCTAACTCACTAGATTGTTGTACATGTTAAATAAAATGATATATGTAAACTACCTGGCCCAGTCTTTGGATCAAAGTGAACCTCCAATAGATAAGAGCTATTCTAGTGGACACTAAATTATTTTAGTCTTTGTGGTGGCTGTAGTTTTACACCTCTAAGAGGATGCAGTGTGTCCAAGTGTTTCCCTGTGATTTAATCTGCAAATGATATAAAATGGTAACTCTCACTACGCTTGTGTGTTAGCACCACTCCCTGAGCTATCATGATGTAATCTGGGCAAACCACTTGGGCTTGTCAAAAGGAATAATAGGGAGTTTGGTCAGATGGTTCTATTAAACCGCAGGTTAGTGTGGAGCCTGTAGAGATCATGGAGTGTTTTTCCTAGTGTGTCAAGGCTTCTGTCTAGTGCTAGCTAGCTGGTTTGAGTAGATGTGAGTCCATTCTGTGTAGGAACCACACTGATCTGTCAGAATTCTGGGTAGCAGTCGCAGACAGTGGAAAGCTTGAAAGGTTGAGATACCTGGTTTTTACCCTTTTTCATAAAATGGAGCTGTAATGAGGATTTAGCCATTGTTTTTGTTGCAGGAGGCTCTGGTCCATGGAGAACAGAGGCTCAGAGGCTGAATCAGCATATAGCAGGTCTGTTTATTCACTGGTGAGGCTCAGAGAGCAAAGCTCCTAGACAGAGGCCCACAGGGCTTTATACATTTACTATCCTCACTTTTAGAAGGGAGGGGTGAGCCAAAGACTTTTTGCCTAGCAGAAGCAAAATGCAGAAGGAGAACAACATTTAGCCCACATATTGTTTCTCTTTTCTCTAGCAGTTATATGCCTTATCTTGCGGATATAGCTGCCTGGATAGTCCCAGCTATGTTCACCTTGAGAAGGGGTCTGGGAAAAAGGCTTTATTTTTCTGACTACTTCTAGGCTTCCAGCCAAGAGTCATCTTCAAGGATATAGCTGGGCTCCTGCCACACTTATGCAAAACTGCCGACTCTACGTGGGTTTGCAGATGCCCTGTAGGTAACTAAAAGCCAGATAAAATTTGGCATCTTTTCCTTCATTTTGTATCTGCCTCTTTTACTACTTTAAACTTTGGATCAGATACCTGCTCAACTCTGTGTGTAGACATGTTAATCACTTAAACTGATAATGCAAGGCTTAGTTCTAAACTTACTTAACCTCTCTCATCCCTTTTCAAGACTGAAGACACTAATATAAGAGTAACTAAGATATTTTCAAGATCCCAGAAACAGCTAGCCTTGCAGTCAGTTCACCCCATGATGGGACAGCCCTCCTAAGTGGGAGCTATTGACCCATGATGGGACTGGGGCTGCCAAATTGCTCCCTTAAGTGATAATGATTCCACAGAATCAGAACTGAACTAATGACCAACCAATCCAGTTTGATCAAGACTGCTTAACTGTGCATATTTCTTGTCCCCGCCCCTATTAAAATCTGAAGTTCTTGTAGGTACCCCCTAAGACAGGGCTGTGGATGCTTGGTACTCTTTGTCTTTCCAGTCTAGCTATATTGAATAAATTCTGTCCCTATTTTGCCATTACTTTTTCTGTTTGGTTTCTGGGGGAAGTGGCTGGATCTGATCTATTCGGATCCCCTGAAGTCAGGACTCCTGGCCTAGGCCTCTGATAACAACCATTGACATTCTAAAAGTTTGTCATACCTGGCTCATTTATTTGATGAAAAACATCACAGCATTGGAGCAACCTTCTGTAAGATCTGCCTATTATTATTATTATTACTATTATTATTATTATTAACTTAAATGCATACTCTTTACCTTTCAGAATTGGTACAGAACTGCAAATTCTTTGGCCCTTGTATCTGAACTCTGATGTTGCATCTAAAACAATTTCTCACGGAGTCCAGCGACTCTCTAGAGGCAATGAATGTTATTTTCTTGGAAAATCAGGAATCACTATCTAGCTATGGCTTTGCTATTTAGGGACCAGTTTCTTTTTCTGTTTTGCTGCTAATTAGTTAAACAAGTTGCATTTATATCTCAGTAAAATGCCCTCCATACCTCTGAAAATAAGAGGTTAGTTATAATCCCATTAAAAATCTCTAAATGTATTCTCTCTTCTGACAAGTAGCCTCTCCTGGGCCCCAGTATGAGTGTTTTAGAAGCAGCATATTTGGATAATAGCTACTTCTACATTTTAATAATATAAATGTAATGCCTATTCCACATATAAGAAAACTGAGTTTTAGAGAGATGAAACAACTTGCCTAGGGGTCATGGCCAGTAAGCTTTTCTTGAATAGTACATTCATGGCCACTTGTGCATTTTGTGTAAATTTAGATTCCAGTCATATTTTGCTACTGGAGAACTTTGCTACTCAAATTGACTTTTTAGATAATTCCTCCCTTGGCGAGAAGATATAAGTTATATGGTGTCTACAACCAAACAATGTGCAATACATATTATATGACTATATATGATTTTTGAGAACATTTCTCAACTTCCACACCAATGTTCTTATACTAGTCCAGTAACTTTAGAATGACCCAATTATCGTCAGTGGTCTTGCAGAAAGGATTTGAGAAAAGTCTCTGTGTCTTGTCGAAAAACACATTGGTGGGACAGGAACTGGAAAAGCTTGCCATAAAAGTTTCAAATTAGTTGCAAGACCAGAAAAAAAAAATGCTGCTTTGGAATTCATAAAATAACAGAGAAGTTGTGTTATGATATTAAAGTGCCCAAGTCTGAGCCTGGGCTTAAGGAATAGCAGAGTGAGTTAAATTGAAGACAACCAAGGCTAGATATTAGTTACCACTTGGGAAGCACAAATAAGAGATATATTGTTGCAAAGGCACTTGGAAATGTCAATTGGAGAGTTGGCTCAAATTTCAAGGCACTGGGAAAAATCAATTGGAGAGTTAGTTTGAATTCTAAGGTGAGTTTCTGAGAGAATAACCAATTGGAAATGAGTACAATTAATTAAAACTCCAAACAAATTAGAATCTTAGGTGCCTTTCCATGTTGGGGTAGGGATGAGGTAGTATGCAGGTTGGTCATCAACCGAAGCTCAAAAAGCAAGCGATCATTGGCGACCCAGAGAGACCTTGGACCAAGGCACAAGGGTGAAGGACAGAAAGTCAGTCATAGGGGCATTGAGGTATCTCTGTAGTTAGAAAGTCTGGTGGACATAATGAGAGTGAAGTTAGCAAGAAAGACAGAACAGACCATGAAACTCTGTGTGTGTGTGTGTGTGTGTGTGTGTGTGTGTGTGTGTGTGTGTGTGTGTTTTGGGTTACTGGGTATTGAAATCAGGAGCATTCTACCTCCAAGTTATACTCCCAGCCCTTTTTATTTTTTTGTTTTTGAAACAGGGTTTCACTAGGTTGCTAGGAATCTTGCTAAGTTGCTGAGGCGAGCCTTAAACCTGTAATCCTCCTGACTCAGCCTCCAAAGTACTGGAATTATAGGTGTGTGCCATCATGCCTGTTGAAACTCTTAACTATGAACCTAGGAGATGAGGCAAGTAAGATGAAACAAGATTCTGTTACTAAGATACTAACTGCAATAATAATAAAGTGGTTAAGTTTATAAGAGCTCTAGTACGTCATGCATTATAAACTGTGCTGAATACTTCATGTGTGGACTGTCTCATTTGATCTTCACAACAAACCTAAGGAACTACGAAGCTTACTCTGTGACATGATAATATATTGGTGGCTGCTCACCCCCAGCACTGGAGCTGGCTGCCTCCACTGGGAACAGGTTAAGAAAGCGTGTGTGTCTAGAACTAGCGTGTGCCAACTCAGGGTACAGAGTCATACAGGATCAGGAGAGATCCTGAGTTCTGGATGGAATGCATTTATGGGTTAAGAGAATTAACTGAGGGGAGCTCAGAGACTCAGCAATCCCATTATCCTGTGAGTATGAGGGCTTCCATCCTGTGTCAGACCCACCTTACTGCTCCTTCAGTAAAACAAAAGTATACCCCTGAATTTACACATATTGATTTCATTAAAACAAGTTATACTTGAATTTGTTTTGGGGTCAGAAGGTAGATTTGAAGTATCTTAAATTTTCAGTCAAATATTAGCAACAGATGCTATTCAATATCTTTTAAATATTTAGCAATGATAATACTAGCTTATATTTACAATGTTTTTATTCTAAATCAAAATATTATTGTGAGATAGGGATAGGCTTGATTACCTGGCTTTAAAAAGAATTTAGCTATAGGTAGATACAGTGACTTATATAAGCCCAGATCATTGAATTCAGGATAATTCAGATATTGTGTATTTACTTTTATCACCTTCCCCCTAAAGTCATTATAAAAGTTTAAAAGTATGTTGTTTTCTAAATCTTCATTATCTGAAGGTGCATATTTTTCTTCCTCTTTAAAAAATTCCCCCTAGAGATGATGATGCACCAATAGAAGCACATTAAAAAAAAAATTCTCCCTAGAACAATCCCTGTTCACAGTGATCTGCTTTGACATTGCTTTTGTTTGGAGAGTATGTGCTTTCTCTCTTGAGCATTGTGTTCTCAAGTGCACTTACTCAGTTATTTAAATAGCTGGTTACAAATATGAAACATGGTCAAGTTACCTAAGTAATAAGACAGGGGAAAATCTAATCAATAAACCTGCCCCTATTTTCAAGTGTTAAATGGCTGTTTTATATAACCTTTGTTACAATCATGGCCATTATATCACCAGCACTTCTTTATAACACCTTAAAAAGCTTGCCTGTTTCCAAGAATGGTATTATAAATATATTTCTTTATTCTCCTCTCATTATAACAAGAGGAGGTCAATGGTCTAAAGGGTGGTTTCCTATTATGAGAGGGATAAAAACTAAAACCAATAAATCTCTAGATCATAAATGTTGCTATAGTCTGGCAAGGTTGAGAAAATTATGAACCGAGCCTCGTGATGTCTGGATATTGTAGCTTGTAAATTTCTACATACATATGTATGTGGTTATGTATATACTTGCTGCTGGGCTCTTCCTAGAACTGGCTTACAAATGTGGTAGAATTTTGTCCAGTATCAGTTCTGGGATTATTGGGAAATTTTGGTAGAACATACTTAGTATACAAAAATGAAGATATGACCATTTTTTGATATGATCATATCATCGCTATGATCTTAGGAAAATGTTCCTAAGATTATAAAGTCACATTTTCCCTTTTTGGCTTCATTACTTTAAACAGAAAACTCAGACAAGAAGTTTTTTTGTTTGTTTGTTTCCATTGTTCAATAAATTATGGATGCTGAGATTAATCGGGAAAGCCTTTTGCCTATGTTACAAATGTTTACACTGAGTGGTGATAATTCTAATAGGTTGATCAAAATAAGAGACATCATAAGAAACATAACAAATTTACTTGGTTGAAGACAAATATAATAAATTATTGTGCAGTCCAGCATAAAATTTTAATCAATGTTGCCTGGTGATAAAATGCAAGGACATTGAACCCAGATTGTCCTTATTCAACTCCTGTCTCTGCTGTTTAAGAGCTATGTGATCTTAAGAGAGATTCATGACCTCTCTGTGTCTCATTTTCTTCATGTATAAACTGGGGATAATAATAAAAGTTTCTACTTAGAAAGCCATTGAAAGGATTAAATTGTTAATCTATGTAAAGAGTTTATATACTTAGTAAACACTATATTATACTTCCTTATTTATACAAAAGCCTTATAGGTAACTCCAAAATCAACAAAAGAATGAACGTGTGTGATCTGATGTGTGTGTGTGTGTGTGTGTGTGTGTGTGTGTGTGTGTGTGTTGTACTGGGAATTGAACCCAGGGGCTTTCTACCTCTGACCTATACTCCAGCCCCTTTTAAATGTTGAAACAGGGCCTCACTAAGTTGCTGAGGCTAGCCTTAAACCTGCAATCTTCCTCTCTCAGCCTCCCAAGTATTGGGATTACAGGTGTGTGTCACCATGTCCAATGATCTGAATTTCTTTAAAGCAGAGCAGGACGCCTAATCTTATAAGTGGCCTCAAGGATGTGGGGACTCCCTATAAATAAAAAAAGAATATGTGCTGGCTATCTTTCTTGGTGTTGAGCCTAGAGCAGGAAATAAAATAAATAAATACATATATAACATACCACGTGGTAAGTTCTAGGAAGAAATATTAAGCAGATTAGAGGACAAAGTATGATGAAGAGGTATAAATTCAGGTCAGAAAAAAATCACAGAAGCAGATTCACTACCTAAAACACACCAACTTCCATTGGGCCCTGTATTTTTTATTACACCATTAAGTCTCCTACTATCCCTCCTCCAAAATACAGTGGGAAATGGTAGAGCAAAATCTGAAAGACTAGAGGGAGGGAAAGAGAGAGAGAAGAAGGAAGGGTAAAAGAAAGGGTAGAAAAAATTTAAACTCTTCCTCACTGAGCATTTTCTATCATATTGCTCTCAAAGAGAGCTAGTGGAACCACAAAGTTTTGTAGAACTAATTGGAACATAATTCAGCTAAATATTAAACTCACTATTCAGGATTCAGTTGAGAACTAGGAATCCACCTCCCTGCCCAACTGCTGTTGAAAAGCCATGATGGGAGCCCTCAAATGCATTTACTAAAGTCAACAATAAGGGAATTTGTTGACTTTATCTTGTCCAATTCTGACAAAACATGTTTTTTTCAACACAATAGATTTCGTAGAGCAATTAAGGATGGGGTTTTGGAGGAGAGCATTACAGTCTAATCAATGGCATTAAAAAAAAAAGACTACTGACAGCAAGAGTTGACAAAAAAAAAAAAAACAAGAAAGAAAGAAAAGAAGCAGCAAAATTATGCATCTCACAAGCACAAAATTATGTCATTTGCAGGAAAATGGGTGGAACTAGAGAACATCATGTTAAGTGATACCAGCCAGTCTCAGTTAAAGGTCAGATATTTTCTCGTATATGTAAGCTAGAGAGAAAAATAGGAAAGAAAGGGAATGTCATAAAACTGAAGAGAGAGACCTATAGAATAGTGGAAGGGGGCAAGGGGGTCAGCGGAGGGAGGAGGAAAAGGGATAAAGGAAGGTTGAGGAAGGAAAGAGATAAAGTAATGTTATGTTCCTATATGAAGGTCTCAGTACCAATCTCACTAGCATGAATGGGGAGAAAAGAGGAGCAGGGGAAATATGGAGGGAAACATACCAAGAAAATGTGTATGTGAATGCATTATTTTGACTCACACTGATGTACAGTTACAATTCACCAATAAAAATATAAAAAAATAAAATAGTTGAATGTAGTCAAAATTCTTTGCTTCAATAGTCTGAAGCATTATGTAGTAAGAGAATAAACTTCTGTTTAGGTATAAATCATGCTACATGAGTTCTGAATATATCAGGGTTTCAAGTAATTATCAAAAGGGACATTGGAAACACCTTTCTTAATTTAGCTGGGATCTTGGCAAACATCTTTATGTCTATAACAAATTATGCCTGTCAATATTACTGTTAACTATAAGGAATGGGAAGGCATTTTTCATACTGTGGGAAGTAAAGGGTTCTTTGGTTTGGAAACTACTGAAATAAATTATCAATAAGTTTCTACTCCATACTCCATCTTCTAAAACTCGCCCATCCTGAGCTCCATCAGATCATGCTCTCATTTTTGGCTGACTTTGCTGTCTCAAAGGCCCGTAGGAGTTGCTCAGCTATTGTAGTTCTTATTAAATCAGTTTCAGAAGGTGAAAATATAGCCAGGTGTGGTAGCACAGTCCTTTAATCCCAATACTTAGGAGGCTGAGACAGGAGGATCACAGGTTAGTGAGACCCTGTTTCAAAATTAAAAAAATAAAAAATAAAAATAAAAAATTAAGAAAGAGTGGAAATAAGGGAGAGCCACTAAAAAAAAAAAAAAATAAATGATTGGCCCCAGAATTTATAAGCAGCATTTATTTGCAAGGTGCTCTTCCTCCTAGGACACCAAACACAATCAATTTTGACAAGATTGCTGAAGATATATGTGCCCATGTCTCTTATAACTAAAATTTAACCTTTGTGATCATGTAAGAATCCCCCAAATTTTGAAGATTCATAGGAAATGTCAAACATTCATCACGATGGACTTTTACTGCTGTAGTATTAGTATTATTACAACTCTCTTCCCCTCTCTAAGTATATTAATAACATTACCTCCTATATCCTCATCTGCATGTAACCACTGTTTTCTCAAGTGCATGGAGGAAAGCTCAGAATTGATTTTTGATAAGACCAGATGGTGGTCACTAAAACAGAGTGAGTAACCAGGACTAAGGAGGCCAAGGCAAAACAGCAAGTCCTGCTAGAACATGCACAGCCTATGTCAAAACATGGCAGCAGGGAGTTACAGTGGAATCCAGTATCAGAAGGCAGGTTAGTGTTTCAGAAGTTGAACTTGCTGATTTTGGGGGTCTGTGGACAGACAAGGAGCTTAATGTAGGGGCAATTCAGGCCCTAGTTGGGGAAGTCCAGGGTGGATTGAAATTAGGAAATAATCAAAGGACAAACAGAAGTTAGAGGCCAAAGCAATACAACAGATCTTTTTCTTCTACCCAGGCAAATTCTTCATTTCAATGGCTTGTGGATATATTTCTGTGCCTTGGGTTCTTTTCCCTACCTCCTCCCCCTTCTCTGGTGTGAAAAATAAGTCTTCTGTGAGACAATGTAGTTGGCGAATGGGAGAGGGCAGATGACATCTCATGGGACTTTTCAGAAGATTATCCATTTTCATAAATTATTCTCAAATTGCTCCCTCCATTTTAGAGTGAAGAGTCACTTGGGAATGTATTTGATCAGCAAAAAAAATTTTTCTTTTTCTGATGCCTTGTGCTTAGAATGAATAAAAGTTAATGGAAAGCTGATTAAGGCTGACAGTTCACCATGGACTTCAAGTATTGCAAACTGAGCTGGCCAAGCTCTGTTTAACAGAAAGAGAAATGGGACAATGGAACTAACCTATCATGTCACTTCTCGATGGCAGCTCTCAAGGGAGAGGCTTTGTCAAAACCTGTTTGTCATGTGCTTGGTGCTCTTTGATGATTTTCTTTCTTAGCTTTGGGCTCCAGGAACATAGTCAAGATATAACTTTACTGCATAACATCTGCTATGGGGTTTCAAAACCACAAAGCAAGCACATTTAATGATTCAAAGTTCACAGCTTTATCAACAGCAACAACTGTTCACAATCCCAGTCAACATGCCATCACCACATGTTTCTGACGGGACCGTGAATGGAGCTGATGATTACCACATTCACAGGGTACCTTCCCCCAATGATCTGTTTCCAAACACTAATTAATGAATCCTCTCCGGACCAGGGTGAAGAAATACTATAGCACTTTAGTTGGTTGGTTTAACAGGCGGGCATGTTAAATGACTTTGCTAACTTTCTCCACTCGCCGCCCTTGTTATCTTTCAACTCTTTCCGTTGCCCACTCCCTCCTGTGCTTCCTGAAGCTAGAGTATTTAATGTCAAAAGGAAAAAGCACACGCAATATGACATTTCAGATGCAGCATTTCTGAAATGTGCTTTCCGAGTCCAGTGAGATAGATACTCCCTGCAAAGATTCATTAGGCAAACCTGAGAATCATGCATCTATTCCTCCTTGGTGATGCATAACTAATGTAACCATATTAAAGGTTCTGAATATTCTGCAGTATGGGTCTCTTTTTGAGGGATATGTTTCACTTGAATCTGGAATTTCAGGAAAAGGATAAAGAAAGTCCAAAAAATAGAGAAGTGAGCCAGGTGTGGTGGCATATACCTATAATCCCATACTTGAGAGGCTAAGATGGAAGGACCTCAGGTTCAAGGAAAGCTTCATCAACTTAGTGAGACCCTGTTTCAAAATAAAAAGTAAAAAGGGCTGGGGGGTGTTACTTGGAGGTAGAATGCCCTGGGTTCAATCCCCAGCACCAAAAAATAAATTAATTAATTTAAAAACATGGAGAAGTAAGAAGGAATGAAGAAGAGTGAGTAAATGATGATTGTTTGAAATGGCAGAATCCAATGAAATCCACCTGTCTGCCTTCTCGAATGCTTCAAGCAAGTAACAATTCCTTGGTAAATATAAAAGCCTTACATAGAGAGGAGATTTGAAGTCTGCTTTGACTCTGATAACTAACTAATGAATAACATTGAGTAAGTCATTTCATCTCTCTGGGATTTCTTTTCCTCATCTGTGAATAAGACCAGGTTTTGTCTTTATTTCTAAATTTTTTTTTGTTGTTGTTGTTTCAAAAAGACATTGAAAATGTTTTGCATTTTCTTCCATGATCTAGTATGATCTTTAGCCTTATATGGAAGCAGATAATTCTTTTATGAATAAAAAGGAACAAATAGAACCTTCTTTAATAGTGTGTGTGTGTGTGTGTGTGTGTGTGTGTGTGCGCGCACACGTGTGTGCTACTGGGGATTGAACCTAAAGGCATTCTACTTCTGAGCTACATCCCCAGTCCTTTTTATTTTATTTTATTATTTTGTTTTGAAATGGATTCTCACTAGGTTGCTGAGAGTTGTGTTATATTGCTGAGGATGTCCTCAAAACTGCAGTTCTTCTGTTTCAGTCTCCCAAGTTCTAGGATTACAGATATGTCGCACCATGCCCACCTGTGTTGATTTTTTTAGGCACCTTGGAGAGCAATGCTGGTATCTCCAACACTGGTATCTCCAGACTAGAGGACTCATCTTGAAACCTTAGAATACTGCTTGTGGCCCACTTTCAGGAACATATTCAAATCCACACAGCTGACAGAAATGGATGCATAAACAAGGCATGAACTTATTGCTTTAAAACATAATCTATAAACTCTGACAGAAGCTCTGGTAGTATGTTTTGTCCTGGAAGCATCTGGGAGGGAAGTTGCATGGTCATTACAAGAGGTCTTGGGGTTCAAGGAATCAAAGTATGGGGTTTATTAATGTGACTGAGATGTTTGGTAGCTAGGGACCCTATTAATTTTCAAAGTGCAAACTTCATCTTGGGGCTGGTGAAATCATATCCTGGTGCCAGCAGCAACCCTCTTGCCCTAAATCTGCACCTCTGTAAGTCTCCTCTTTGGGGCTCCAATGGCTGACCAATGTCTATGTTGATCCTCATCTTCTCCCCTTTATGCATCTAAATCCCTGTAATAAAGTTGCATTCTGGATTTGTTCTGACTTTGATAGAAGAAAGTCTATCTTCCTAAATCCCTGAAGGGTTTTTTGTTTGTTTTTATTTTTTATTTTTTATTTTTATTTTTTTTGCAGTACTGGGAGTTGAATAGTTTGGTTTTACAGTTAGTTCTCAGAAGGCAACTCTTCTTCCCATTTTTTTTGGGGGGGGGCGGTACTGGGGATTGAACTCAAGGGTGTTCTACCTCTGAGCTACACCCCCAGCCCTATTTTTTATTCTTTATTTTGAAACAGGGTCTCACTAAGTTGCGGAGTGCCTCAGTAGGTAGCTGAGGCTGGCCTCGAACCTGGATCCTCCGGTCTCAGCCTCCTGAATGCTGGGATTACAAGCGTGTGCCACCATGCCCGGCTTCTTCGTCCCATTTTCATAGCCCAAATCTTTGTGGGATATGAAAACTTATTGTAACCCTTACAGAAATTCACTTCTGTCTCATGCTTAAATATGATGACATATTTAAAGGGCTTTGCTTCAAGTCTGGCACACTATATTTAATAAATGTCAAACTAAGCGGTACACACTTGTAATCCTAGTACTTGGGAGGTTGACACAGGAGGATCACAGATTTGAGGATAGCCTCAGCAATTTAGTGAGACTCTCAGCAATCTAGTGAGACCCTGTTTCCAAATAAGAAATAAAATCGGTCTGGGAGTGTAGCTAGGAGGTGGAATGCTTCTGGATTAAATCCCCAGTACCACAAAAAATAAGTAAATAAAAAATATATAAATAAGGAAACAAGACCCATCAGTAGGGGTTTGAAGATTAAAGGAATAAATTCTTTGGCCAGCTCTATTGAACCATTATCAAAAAGAAGAGAAGCAAAGAAGATGATATTTTCTGAAATCAGTTATTTTATTATTAAAGCTACTCCAATGTGTTACTTATTAAGGAATAAATAAAAGAAGGGACAACATATTAAAGTGACTTATAAAGTAGTAAAATACTTTTCAAAGATACCAATATAATTAGACACAAATATTATGCAAGAACATCTAAATTGTCCATAGTATTAGTGAGTAACAAATGATTTAAAAAAAAATCAGTTTGTATCAGACCAGTGTACCTTAAACATTCGGGACCATTCGAGCCCAGCAGGTCTTTCTAGTATGGCAAACTCTTAACATTAGGGTGAAAACAAGGGCGCCATGTCTGTGGGCGGCCTTGTTATTAGACTGTGATGAATGTGGCTGTTAAACATTTAGGCAAAAAAGATTTGCAGCTTCCAGTGCCACCGGGAGCAACTTTCTCTGTGTCCTTCCCCAGTCAAACGATACAAAGCAAACTTGGCTGCTGAATAATTTCACATAATTGTACCCTGGAGGGCTGAAAGGTACAGGAAGGAGGTCTTTTGTGTACAAGTACCCATTTACGCAACGACAATGGAAAATGAATACATCTGTTGGTGGACGCTTACCTGCAATTATCTTTAGTTGAAATTTCCAAATGTTGAGCATAATGAAAATTCCCTGGACAGAAAAACGTCCCTGGTTAGCTTCAGTAGCTACTCGTTACTTTCCAAATGTTCTTACCAGGCAGACTGAGCAAAAAGAAACTCCTTTTATGAAAATATTACCTGCAAAGCACAAGGGCAGGTTGGCCGGTCCGTTGCAGGCAGTAATTCCTCCAAAGGGCCTTGTGATTTTTTAGGGGGGAGGGGGTTTTACTCTCTCACCTGTCTAAGTCCTTCATAGGCATGTGCTTGATTAGGTGGAAAGCTGGATGTCAATCTCCTAAACTGGAATTAATTGGTGAGGGAGACAGTTTCAGGTGGACAATTAGGATTCTCTTTCTCAAGAGAAGTGTTAAATATTTTACACCACACGTTACATATATCATATATATATGATATATATATATATATGATATGTATATATATATATCATATATATCATGCTTTACAGCCCCCCTCATTAGCCCACACAATAAGCCAGGGAGAGTTTCAAGTTATAACCCTCATGCAATAGTTGAGGGGAAACCAAATAAGAAAGAGGTCGTCCTTGGCCACACTCGTTTACATGTAGAAGTAAACTCACCAGTTATGTAGAAGCAGAACTCACCAGTTATTGGACTCATGTACCAAGAGCAAAACATTTGGACTACTAAGGCCTCAGGTGCTCACAGGGAGGTGTTTTTGCAGCCCCTTCTCTCTTCCAATTCCTTCCTTGAATACTTTGTTGGACTTGTTATTAAACAAGTCTCTCCCACAAAGTCATTGTGCAAAGTAGGTCTGACTGAGGCATTTTGTTGGAACACCTCCTCTCTTATTTGGCATCGTTTCCCAAGTTGGATGCTAAGATATTTTTGCTTATCCTAGCTTTCGTTGTTTTGTTGATCCTACTACTGGAAAACTTCAGGAATCTCCTTGTGTTTTATTCTCTGCGTTGCCTTTTTGGCACACTGCCTCATCATCTATCACTACACTCCTTCTTCATTATTCAAGCCAACAATTTTCTGCCTTCACTTCCCTGCTCAGAACACTTCAGTGGTTTTGGAGGGAAAACTTTCCAGGCCTTTTTTGCAGACATCTCTTTTGCATCTATTTCTCTCACCCTCTGAAAAACTGATCTTGGAATAGGTACTGCAAATAGAATATCACAAAAAAATTGACAAACAACCTAAAAGTACAAGGTAATGGCTGCAGTTAGCATGACATGACAATGCAGTGGAGTATCTTAAGCGATCCTAAGGATAGCAGAGGGGGCTGGAGACATAGTTCAGTAGTAGAGCACTCGCCTAGCATGTGTAAGGTCTTGAGTTTGAAGTTTGATTCCCAGTGCCACCAAAAAAAAAAAAAAAAAAAAAGATAGTACAGAAATATAAAAAAGTAATTTTGAGTAAAATATTAAGTGAAAAGAAAAAATGTGGGATATCATATTTATTATAATCCAAAGGACTCATATGCCTATGGAGAAAGACTGAAATGGAATATGTGAAATGAGAACATAGACAACATGGGTGGTGAAATTGCAGGAACTTCCAAATATAAAATATTTCTGTAAAGTTATCATGCTTTTTATAATAATACTCAGTTTTGACCCAGACACTCATTTATCCCTCTTCTCTCCTTCCCAAGCTTGAGAGTATTTTCTCAATTACTCTCTCATTATTTTAACAATTTGGAAGACCTCTAAGTTCCATCTTTGAACAAAATGATAATTAGAATATAAGAAGAATTGCCATAAGGGAAAGGTTATTACACTCATGCATAGAATTTCTAATCAGTTTTCATTATTTTAACAATTCAGACCAGTTAAAAGTTATCAGATTTAGAAGTTGCCTGAACTAGAAAGGAAATTTGTTGCTTTTTATTGTCCTTTTTCTCCATCTAGAAAACCACATACTCTGTAAGTGAAATGGAGTCCAGGAGCAGAAAGACCTGCAGAGCTGCTCTCAAAGTAATAGGATGTTCAAGGATTCTCACCCTTAGGTTTTGTTTATTCTCTACCTGTTGGATTATGTGTCATCAAAAGCATTTGTTTTAAACACAAGTGTTCCAATTTGGGGCAGTATGAAAGAAACTTCCTTAGATGAAACTAGTGCCTTGCTTTCCTTCCAGAAGGACGGGGCATAGAGCTAATTTGTCCAGTTGTTCTTTTGCTGTTATCTTCTTCCTTCCTATTAGTCTTCTTTGGGCCTATAGTTTGGTCTCTGGAAGTGAGACCTCGGGGTGCCTCGGGGGTTTGGACTAGTTTCTCCAGAAGATCACAGCCCATCTGGTCTTGTTAGCAAATCTCACTTCCTTCAGCTCTGT
Organism: Graphiurus murinus; assembly: GCA_004027655.1. Lineage (NCBI taxonomy): Eukaryota > Metazoa > Chordata > Mammalia > Rodentia > Gliridae > Graphiurus > Graphiurus murinus. Next base: position 44,543 of record PVLC010010775.1, read on the forward strand.
GCCTCCTATCTCTCAGATTGAAGGCATAAGGATTCAGGCACTAGATATAGACAGTGGTGCTGAGGTTGAGTTTTTTCTAAACTGAAGAGAGCCACAATGCAAAGCTCCCTGGCTTTTAACCTTTCACAGAGCCCTGAAATTTTAGGCCTGGATTCAGGCTTGTTGGATGGCTAATTCTGAGAAGGCAAGAGTGGCTCATACCCTGAGTCCAGTGCCTCAATGCCAGAGCTAAACCTGCCCTAAGCTGCAAATGGAATGGTTCAACATTGCACACAGGTTATTAAAGATTCTGCTTACTTTACAATGGTCTGTTAACAGCTCTAATGTCTTTAACATGTGCAGCCTATTGACTTTTAAGTAACATTTTATTGAAGTAACTGCCGCGCTTATTAGCCCGTAAGATTTACGCTTCATTTTCAGTCCTGAATCTGAAGGAGGGGGCAGCCTCCCCTTAAATGGCAAGATGGGAGCTTTGTGAGATAAAAGATGTTCAGTGTGAGGGGAATATGTTGGGTGCAGCAGAGGTTAGGAGGAGAAGCAGGTCTCCTAGGATTTGAGGTGAGCTGAAAGGTCGGAGAGAAACAATCACATCTTCATTAATGGGACTGAAATTTGGAGAGAAAAATATTTGCAGATGTGGCCAGTGTGTATGGCTTATGTCGTGGTTATACTGTTTTATAGTGTCAGGTGGATAGTTAATTTCAGCAAGTGCAAAATTTCAAATAAATGAACATACAGATAACCATCAAGAGTGACTCCTGAATGTAACATGTTAGTTTTGCTTAGGCATTTTTGAAAAACCAGAGTTTTCTCAGGTGTATCTTCTTGCTATTGCTCTTGATAACACAAGAAATAAAGCCACTGCATGTAGAAATCATTGTGCATTTAACCAAAAAGTGTCTGCTCACCAAAGAAAACCATCGAGAGTCTAAAGAGAGAGCCTACAGAATGGAGAAGATCTTTGCCAGCTATTCCTCTGGTAGAGGAATAATAACTAGAATATCTAGAATATACAAAGTACTTAAAAGACTTAACACTAAAAAACAAATAACCCAATCAAGAAATGAGCAACTGAACTAAACAGACACAAAAGAAGAAATACAAATGGCCAATAAATATGTGAAAAAATGTTCAACATCATTAGCATTCAGGGAGATGCAAATAAAAACTACACTGAGATTTCATCTAAACCCAGTTAGAATGCTAATCATCAAAAAGTCAAAAACAATAAATGCTGGCGAGGATGTGGAGAAATTTGAACTCTTCTACACTGTTGGTGGGATTGCAAATTAGTTCAGCCACTATGGAGATCAGTGCAGAGAATCCTCAGAAAATTGGGAATGGATTCACCTATATCACTTGGGTATTTTTCCAAAGGGACTGAAATCAGAATATTATAGTAATATATGCATATCCATGTTTATAGCTGCATAATTCACAATAGTCAAATTTTGGAACCAACCTAGGTGTCCATCAACAGATGAACAGATTAAAAATTATGGGATGTAGTATGCCTTTACCAGTTTGTATCTAACAAAGATGTATGATTACAATGCACCAATAAAAAAATTATGGAATATACACACTATAGAATTCTACTCAGCAATAAAGAACAAAATTATGTCATTTGCAGGAAGGAAAATGGATGGACCTGGAGAACATTATGTTAAGTGAGATTAGTCAGACACAGAAAGTGAAGAAATATATGTTTTCTCTCATGTCTGGAAGCTAGGAAGTAATTAAGATATAAGAAGGACTTTAGATATTGGAAGAGAAACTGCTGTGGAGCCCGGGGGGGGGGGGGTCTAAGAGAAGGAGGGTGGGGAGAGAGGATCAATGAAAAAATTACTTCCATAGACAGTATGTACATACGTGAGAATACCAATGTCAATCTCAAAATCCTATATGGTGAAGGGGGGAATGGAGAGGGAGCCAGAGGAAAGCTCATCAAGTTCTGTGTGCATATATGTCACTATCACCATGAATTACATTATGATATGAGACTATAATGCACCAATAAAAGTATTTAAGAAAGAAATCATTGTGCACAAAATAAGCCCACATACAAATTTCTTTATCTACAAAAACAAAGCAGTGAGTAGTTGGCATTCACTTGATCCCAAGATCTTTGGATTTATCAAATAATTAACTGTAGAAAACAAAAGGAAATTTTACTGCACTTAAATTTGATTTTATATTATGCATATCAGAAATATGTTTGTAAGCAGCTGAATACCAGTATAATTTTTCTTTAATTTTTCCTCATTGCTGAGGAAACAGTTTACTTACGTACAAATGTGAGTTTATTTAACAAAGGAGAATCTTTCCACAGACTTGCACATTCACGAGTTCAGTAGGATTGGGGGAGGAAGCAAAATTCTCCAATGGCTCTACCAAAGATCACACACTGGACAGCAAGAAAGTTTATGAAGCAAGGCATAAATATAACTTTTACAGCAATCTGATATTTTATGGCCTACAAAAAACGTTGTGTTGTTCATCTCATTTTTCCAAGCAGTGGCTCAGAAATCAGCTGAAGAACCCAAGCACAAGGCATGGGTTTCTCATAAATTTTCTGGGCCAGAGATAAGCATTTTTGAACATTTATGGTAAAAAACTAAAGCACAGATAAGGACCCATGGCTAAACTCTGGGCCAGTCCTATTTACTCTACTTTTGAGACCGCCTCTCTTCCTTTTGGAGAAATCTCATCACCCAAGCTTAAACTAATGGAAGAGAAGTGTCTATCACAGCCCTGAGCTTAAATTACCAGCCTTTCAGGTCTGCAGAGACTTTAAGAAATGTACTAATATATTCACAGCATTCACAATAGGGGGAAAGTGCCAACAGAAACAGATCCTGAATTGGTTCCCAAACAAGATGATAAAAAAAAAAAAGTCCATCAGACCACACACAACTCAACAGCATTGCACAGGGGCTCGGCAACATACACTTGTTTTGCTTCACCCACCTATCAGAGGACCAGGAGCTTTTCACAGGGGAACTAGATTGCTCCTGCCACTTAATTAAATTTTGCACTTAGCTCAGCAACTCAAAATCTGTGTTGGTAAAAAGTATAGGTTTCTTCCAAGTAGTTCAGTCTCTGAGGGATGTTTCCTTAAAGAAAAAAATAGAGGGGGGTAAGAGAGGGAGAAAAGTAGGCAGTGTGCAAACAAAAGAGTTAAGCTGATGTTCTAAAATTGCATGCTGGTGTATGTATTATTTGTGCATAAATTGCATATACCTCTCCCAAACTTTTAAATTTTTAATTTTAGGGCAGTTTTTTTTTTTTTTTCTTGGTAAATTCTGCAAACATTACTTAAGATAACAAAGCACTAAAGTAAGACTCAGCCTGTCTATTGAAAAAGCCTGGAAAGTCAGTACAAATTTAATAAATTCGTTTTCAGTCTGCTGGTTTCTGGAAATAGAATCTTTTAAAGAGATTGTAAAATCACTGAGGATGACATCAACTGGGAACTTTTTTTTTTTAATATTCAGATTATATTCCATGAAAACTTTTGATCCTAACCAGAGCAAGTGAGGGAAAGCACTCTCTAAAATGATTAAAAGCAGTCTCAAATCTAGCTGCCTCACCTAAAATCTAAGCATTATGAGCACAAAAAATGAAATGCTAAGTACTTAAAAACAGCTGCAGTGTCTTATTTAACTTCTAATTAATTGTAGTTATAGCCCATGTGAAAACAATTGATAAAAGGCTGAAAAAGATTGGTGGCTGTAAATTTCAAACATTGAGAACTTCTGAGTTTTTTTCAACTTCAGTTAATGCTTTAGTACCAACACCTTTAATAAAGTCAAGGTGACAGACCATGAAAACGTTAACGTCAGAATTACAAGCAAATCTGATACTATTGTTGAAAGATGCCCCGGGGCACGTGAACAACTGTTGGGCAGAAGGAGGGCTGTGGAGGTGTGGAGGTGTGGGGGGTAGCCCTCCATCAGCTTTAAGAACCTTGTGATTCCTCAGAACACTGCGGGTTTTGATATTTTAAACCTGCTAAAATCAGAGAAGAAGCAAGAAAGCAAATTGTACAGAGATCACAGAAAAGCAACAGTGATCCAAAAGCAAAGTTATTTTCTCATACAAGTTAGAATTTTTTTTTCTGATTTTAAGTAAAATGTGGCTTTGCAAAAGAGACTGAAATATGACCATGAAATTATTTCACACTGAAATTCACAACTCATGTTTCCTTGCCCCCCAGAACCTCAGATCCTGAATGCAAACAGGCCATTTCACAGCTAACTTCCACATGGATTGGTAAATAATATCACCTCTTTAGACTTCCAAATAGCATATTTCACAAAACAACAGGAAGTGACTTTGTAACTCCTGGGACAGGATTCAGGAATGCGGGGATAAAACAAATCATTTCAAGGACCTGACAGATTTCTATTTAGCAATGTTAGTGTTATCAGAGAGCAGGTTCTGGTCCGCGTCCATTATCATGTTGTCCCTTGTTTTTATTGGCTAAAGCAAAATACAAAAATCAGAGGTCTTTTTTTCTTTCTTTCTTCATGATGTTATGATTAGTGTTTATTTCTGAACTTATTCTTTTTTATTTATTTTCTGCCCTGTCATGATAGTTTCCTCAGAAAGTTTCTATATGCAATAAGGGTTTAAAAATTATTGTATCCCCAGGGTATTTCTTTTTTTTTTTTAATTTTTTATTTCTTTTTTTAATTTTTTAGCATGGAATTTTATACATTTCTTGGGTACAACAGGGTTAATTACACATTTTTGTTGGGTACAAACTAGTACAGGTAAAGACATCCATGCACATATTTCTCATTAACCCTTCCCCAATTCCCACCCACCCTCCCCCTATCTCCTGGTCAGTTTAG
>PVLC010010776.1:0-23956 GCA_004027655.1 Graphiurus murinus
TCACTAAACTGACCAGGAGATAGGGGGAGGGTGGGTGGGAATTGGGGAAGGGTTAATGAGAAATATGTGCATGGATGTCTTTACCTGTACTAGTTTGTACCCAACAAAAATGTGTAATTAACCCTGTTGTACCCAAGAAATGTATAAAATTCCATGCTAAAAAATTAAAAAAAGAAATAAAAAATTAAAAAAAAAATCAAAATGCCAACCCTCATTTATTGGAAACTCCCACAGTCATAATTTGGGCTAATAAATGTACATGGGTAATAAAGTTGTTGCAACATTGTGATAATGTTGAAAACAGTGGAGAATTTAAATAAATTAATTAATGGCTAGAAAAAAAAAACAAATAATAAATAAGCAAAAGCCTCTAGCCATTTTATTTATTCATTAAAAATACAACATCTAAATAAATGAAGTGTCCAGTGATCAGCCTAATAAACTTACTATAGAAATTCAAAAAAAAAAAAAAAAAAAGCACTATAGGCATTTTTAGAAGCAGGAACTGAGCCAGGCCTGGTGGCGCACGCTTGTAATCCCAGCATTTGGTAGGCTGAGACTGGAGGATCCCGGTTTGCGGCCAGCCTCAGCTACCTAGTGAGGCACTCTGCAACTTAGTGAGACCCGGTTTCAAAATAAAGAATAAAAAAATAGGGCTGGGGGTATAGCTCAAATGTAGAATGCCCCTGAGTTCAATCCCCAGTACCGAAAGAAAAAAAAAAAGAAAAGAAAAGAACGAAAGAAAGAAAAAAAAAGCAGGAACCGTCCATGTGTGAATTTTTATTTCACTCCCTTCTTTAGGCACTTAAGGGTTTATTTATTTTACTAATTTTGGTGGTACTGGAGATTGAATCCAGGGGCTTTCTACTACCAAGCTATATCCCCAGGTCTATTTTATTTTTTATTTTGAAACAGGTCTGGCTAAGTTTTTGAGGCTGGCCTTGAACCTACGGTGTCATCAATGCAGGGCAAGTTTCAGGATGATGAAGTACAGGTGAGATACATAAGCCCTGACAACTTGGGCTCTTGGCTGGGGCTAGTCCATCTTGAGGGACTTCTTGTGGAAAGAGTAAATGCAGATGCTGTCCCTTTCCAAGGAGACACCTTCCAGGCTACAGTGTGAATAGCCAGAGGAAAGTAGATGCAGCCATGATAGCAGCAATCCATATGTGATGACCATGCTCCAACAACCTGCTAAGAAGATACATCTCTCATGGAGAGCCACAGTGTCCTCCATTTCCTGGCTGTGTGTCCTTGATCAGGTGATTTAACCTATTTGAGTTTTCATTTCTGGATCCATGAAATGAGAATGTTAGAACATCTAGCACATGGTGTTGTAATGAGGGTAAATAAACTGCTTTTATCTTAGCATGTTTCCTGGGATATAGGAGCTCCCAAATAACACTAATATATCAGCATTCCTGCATGCAGAAAATGTTTTTAGTTTGTCTGGCACTGTGCTAGGTTATCTTATTGCAGAGTTGGTGGTAAATGCAGAAAGCTACCAGTTTAATACAAAGGCCACAGTGTCTTTCCTGACCTTCCTTCTAGGGGTAGACAGTGAAGGATTGTTGCTATAGGAGTTAGACCCTCTCCCTTGTCTTCTATCACCTCTCCCCAGCTCTTTTCCGAGGACAGCCACCGTAGCTTCAGTGTCATCCACTAACACTGCCAATCATGTTCTCTGCAATTTCTACTCCTTCTGCAAGGAGCATTCTTCTTGAAGACATTAACAGGGCTTGCTCCTTTTCTTCAAGATTTTGCTCAAATACCACTTTATTAGTGAGGCCCTCATAGAAAATAACAAGCACAACCTTCCCCCCTTATTTTTTCCAGACCAGATATTCCCTCTGCCATTCTACGTTTGTATACTTATTGTGTATATGTATATATATATATTTGTTCAACAAACACTTATTATGCACTATATATACATAATATATAGTATATTAGTACATATATAATACATTATGTACATATATATAGTACATAATAAGTGTTTGTTGAACAAATAAATAGGACAGGGGGTCCCTTTAGATGGAAGGAGGGGTATCCTCAAAGGGCTTCATTGAAAAGGAACTATGTTTTGGTGGGGCTTCAAGGAAAAGTGTAACAATTATAGAGGGATGAGGGAAGGGCAGGGCAAAAGCAAAGAGCCGGGAAGCTGCTAGTTAAGGACAGTGACTGAGTCGCAAAACCCTCGGAACACCTACGCAGACTCCCCTCCTGCAGCAGCGGCTTACAGCGCGTGGGCGTGTCCATACAGTGGACCTGGGGACTTGGACTCTGCACTTGGCCCATGGCTCCTCCCACCGTCGCTCACAGCACTGGCAGCGAGCCCCGCCCCCTAGAATGGGGTGGGAGGAAGAAGCACGCAGGCGCGCTCATACTCGGGCTGGTGCCCGGGCCTATGGGCCCGGGGTGGCGGCGTCACTCAGTCTTCGTTGTTTCCCAACGCTCAGCCGGTTGCGGTAGCGGCTGCTGTCCAGCGCTCTGGCCTCAGATTGTCACCATTGCCCGGAGCGGCCTCGCCGAAGCAGAAATGCCGCCACCGCCGCCGCCGCCGCCGCCGCCGCCGCCTGGCTGGCGCCTGCTCTGGCTGGGCCTAATCTTGGGCCCAGTTTGCACCGCCCTAAAATCCGCAGCGCAGGCCAGCTCCGCCACAGGTGCTCCCCCCCTCTGCCCCCTCGCTCTCAGGAAGATTGCAGGATTCCTTCCTCCATATTTCCCTTCCTTCTCTACCTACATATATCCTTGCCTGGCTCGGTCCCTACCTCCTAACAGTTCTTTCCATGTATCAGTCTTTCTTTTCCTGTCTTCCTCTACCCTCCCACTCCCAATTTTCACTCCTTCCTAATCTCCATCCATCTTTCCTTCCTTCATCTACTCATGCTTCCATCCATCCATTCTCCCTTCCTCTATCCATCCATCCATCCAGACATCCAGACATCCTTTCCTATCCCTCTGTCCTTCTTTCCTGCCCTCTGTCCTGTTTTCCTTTCCATGCTGCTGTCCATTTCTCCATCATTCCAAACCTCTATCAATCCACCCATTTCTTTGTCAGTCCATTCCTCCCTTCTGCCAACCTGCCTTCTTAGTTGCCCTCCATTCGTCTATCCCTTCCTCTCTTCCTCTGTCCATCCTTCATCCAGGCATCTTCCTTCCTTTTATCCATTCTTTTCCTTCGCCTCTCTCTCTCTCTAAATTCTTCTTTGCTTTTTCTACCTTTCTTTCCCTCACTTGTCCAGGCTTGAGGCCATGGCCAAGACCTAACCCTGCTGCTCATATACTCAGGCTTCCTCTTTATATCCCACCCCATCCCCTTGCTGAGGCCCAGCCCTGACAGGTTCAGGGGCTAGCTGTGGGTTTCTCAGTACTAGGGAGGGGGAGTTTCGGTGTCAGTGTGTGTGACCTCATAAAATCCCCCCCGTGTGCAGATGCTCTGAATGTACTTCTCATCATCGTGGATGACCTGCGCCCCTCCATGGGATGTTATGGGGATAAGTTAGTGAAGTCCCCAAATATCGACCAGCTTGCATCCCACAGCCTCCTCTTTCAGAATGCCTTTGCTCAGGTATGACTGGGGACCTCTAGGAATGGGTGTGTGCCTCCTTGTGGAATTAGGGTCAGGGACCCTTGAGCTACTATTAGGGGGAACTGACTGTGCCAGACACCCCCTTGAAAGAAGCATGGCCAGGGAAATGGTGGTCAAGGAAATCTGGTTTTTCACCCAAAAGGAAGCGTGAGCCTTCAAGGCTGTCCCTCTGTCTTGAGAGGAGGGTGCATCCTGACCCTAAAGTGCTTGGGGTGGGGGTGGGGAGCTGGCCAGCTTTCTCAAGAAGGGAGCACCGCCTGGTGCTATAGAATGCCACCTGTGGGTCTGCTGAATAAACTGTGGGCGATGGCCATCCAGCTGGACATGGTGGCCTTCCTCCCACAATCCCCACTTGGGGCTGCCCACAAGAGCTTTGCCTGCTCTTGGGGTCCCTGGGGACACTGTCATGAGAGGATAGAAGCATCTGCTGGTTTGAGCGGCTGACTGCTACCTTCTCTTGCCAGAAAGATGCAATTTCTGGCACCTAGGAGGGGCCCAAATCCCACTGGGTGGCTTTGAAATGTGCATGACTCAGCCACCAGGCTGTTGCTGAAGACCTGGGGAGGTTGCTTGGTTACCTTTGAGATTGTGGGCACATTTTGCTGTGATGACGTTGCCCTTTGCTTCTGCTCCCTAACAGCAAGCAGTATGTGCTCCGAGCCGTGTGTCCTTCCTCACCGGGAGGAGACCTGACACCACCCGCCTGTATGACTTCAACTCCTACTGGAGGGTGCATGCAGGAAACTTCTCCACCATCCCTCAGTACTTCAAGGAGAATGGCTACGTGACCATGTCTGTTGGAAAAGTCTTTCACCCTGGTACTGCTCCATGCTCAAAGTCTGGGTTCCCTTGTTCCTCACATAGTGTGGGAGTCTCCTGCCGAGCTTGGGGCTTTCTTTGCAGAGCCCTCTTCTGGCTGTGAGCTTGCTTGCATCCCTCTTCACTGCTGCCTTTCTGGAAAAACCACTTCTCGACTTGGCTTCCTGTTCTCAGCAGAAGTGAAAAGGGTAGAACGAGTTTGGCTTCCTTTCAGAAACTGGAGATGGTTCTATGGAGTTCTTTCAGCTCTTCAGGTGGTGGGAAAGGCACTGACTGGCTGGGGAGGTGGCAGTGTTAGGTGTGACTCCAGCTCTGGTCCTGACCCTCTTCTCTGGGGCGTCGGGGTCACTGTCTGTGAAGGTAGGGGTGGAGAAAATGCATCTGAGGATGTTCCCTGCAGGCAGTGCTGCTGTGTGGACTTGCTGCCTGGTGGAAGGGTTACAGTTTAATGAGGCTCCTGCCCAGTCTCAGAAGTGCAGGCTGGTACTTAGGGACTATAGGATGCCAGAGATTGCCAGTCTGACTTTGAACACTGGATTTCATTAATGCAAAAATGAGAAATTTGAAGTATAAACAAAAGTTATTTTTATTTATAGAAGCAAGATGTGAGTATTTGACAGAAAATGAAAAATTTAAACTAAAGATAAATCACTTTTAATTCCACCACCCTAAAAAGAGCTACATTTTGGTGTTTCTGGGCACATTATTTTTCTGATTGGAGATCATCTTATATATATATAATTTTATATACTGAGTTATATTCAATATTTCCCCATAATGCTACTGCTCATAAAAGCCATTTTTAATGATAGCATAGCAGAATAGCAGACTACCTTATTGTTCTTTTTTTTTTTTGTAGTACTGGGGATTGAACTCAGGGCCATTCTACCTCTGAGCTATACCCCCAGCCCTATTTTTTATTCTTTATTTTGAAACAGGGTATCACTAAGTTGCAGAGTGCCTCACTAGGTAGCTGAGACTGGCCGCGAAACAGGATCTTCTGGTCTCAGCCTCCCAAATGCTGGGATTACAAGCATGAGCCACCACACCTGGCTCCTTAATGTTCTTTAATTCAAGGTTTCTTCAGGTTTTCACTGTCGTGAACATCCCTAGAAGGAAAGTGAAATGCAAATGGGCACTACTATTACTGAGAATCTGGGCATCTGGGTTCCTGTACTCAGCACTCTCACTTCTTAGTGTGTGGCTGACTATGGGAAAATTATTCATTCTCTTTGAGTCTTGGATTCCTTGTCTGGAAAGCTGCAGTCATAGCTGTCTGGGCCCTTCCAAGTCAATATATTGGTGTGGGTAGGTCATGAGTATGAAGATGAATTGAAAACAGTAGCTCTACAGGAATGGTGTTTATCATGAGGGGTAATAAGTTGAACATCTTCAGTAGCATTCTGTTTGCACACTGGTTGTATTGGCAGATGTGGCAATCTTCTTCCAGAGCCTAACTGGCCAGTCCAGGTTGAGGGCAGCATTCAGCTGAGCTAAGTGAGGCCCAACTTTGAAGGTAAATCTGTCAGGAGTCATATTGTACAGCCAAAAGTCTAATATCAGTGAAATGTTTTGCAGTTTGGCCATAATATTACAACATCCCTTGCCTGAAGGCATCTTGAGGGAAGTAATAGTTTTAGAGAGGAAGGAATACAGCAGAGGGAGGAGACTAGGCTTCAGGAAGGGAGGAAGAACAAGGCCCGAGTGGTGTTGCTTGACCTCCTTATGATTACATTTGGGGCTCTACATTTGGTGTCCATATAGAGAACAACAGCTTTGCCTGCAGTCCTTGTGGAAACACATTTTCCAAGTGGGACTGTTCTTAAGACCTTTTATGTCAGAGTTGGACCCTACCAAAGCCTCACCTGACCCCTATTACCTGTGGGTCTTGGGAATTCCTTATTTACAGAGAATTTCTGTGTTATTGAAAACTGGCCATCCTTCTGGTTTTATCTGCTGTTATTTTGTCTTCCAAGATAAACTGTAAACTATTTAGCATAGGAGTGGGTTCCTACTTCACAATTGAGCACTTGGAGTCTTTAGGCATGGATTCGAGTCCTAGTTCATTCATCTATTATCTGGTTGGCAGTGGGCAAGGCACAGATTTCTGAGCCCCTCTGTCCCTGTCTCTCTAATAGTGGTGCAGATGCCTCTGCTGCCTTCTCCATAGGGCAAATGAGAGGCTCCAGAGAGTTACTCTAACAGACTGGCTTGCCCTCACTCCAGGAACCTCCAGGGTCCCTTCTACAGAGCCTAGCACAAATCTCCAGGGTTTAGGGACCAGGCAATCAGATACTTATTATTCAAATGGAGACCTAAAAAGTTGGCTTTTGTGGGAGACATCTCATCATCTAGTCTAAGGTCTTGATTTTATAGATGAAGGGACTGAGTCCTAAAGAGGGGAAGTTCAATTTACCCAGTTGTTTATAAAATTTTTTTTTCTGATTTCTTTCTTTCAAATATGGTATTGGTGCATGGTGCATTATTTGGTCTGTTTTAATTTGGGGGATGAGGCATTAAAAACTCTTCATGTTTTATTCAACAACTTTCTTTTTTTCCTCCAAGGTATATCTTCCAATCATAGTGATGACTCTCCATATAGCTGGTCTTTTCCACCTTATCATCCCTCTTCAGAGAAGTATGAAAATACTAAGGTAAGCTTGTAAAGAAAGGACCTGTTTGAGAAGGAAGCACTTTGTTTTTGTCTAGGAAATAAACTATTGTGTATACTGCACATTCTTCCAAGCTGGTTTTTGCCATGCATTTTGTGGGTTTCACTTGTGTTAATGTCTTGAGAGAAGTAAGTGTTGGCACCTCTAGCATTAGGTCTGATGGGAGCAGTGTAGATGCTGATACAACTCCTTGTTCTAGAACCATAGGCTCTATGTGTTAGGATCACTTAATGGCTCCTTGGTGCTCATCCTAGATGAAGCTTTGAGCTGAGGGTTGTAAAATGTGTTGAAACATGGAGGGAAAAGGGAGACTTGAGCTCTAGGAACCTCAGCCCAAAGTACAAAAATACTTTTTTTGTACTAGGGATTGAACCTAGGGGCATTCTACCTTCGAGCTACACCCCCAGCCCTTTTTGAAACATCATCTCACTATGTTGCTGAGGCCAGTCTCAAACCTGTAATTCTCCTGTTTTATCCTCCCAAGTACTGAGATTTCAGGCGTGTGCCACCACGCCCAGCTTGTCTGACTGTATTGGGCCTAGTGCATATATTGAGCTGCTGAGACTTCTAATAATAGGGGTTTCATAATTTTAGAACATTTTTGGAAAAAAATAATCTACAGAGAAATGTAATCTTGTTTTGAAGGATTCTCCAATGTATACATGAAACCAAAGCCCAGATTTAAGAAACCAAGAAAACCAGCGGAGAACTAAGAGATGGCATGCTCCCATGAGATTTTTAGAGACATCATGTGGGGAAGGGTGGATTTGAGAGTGGGGTGGAAGGTGGTATTCTGCATTATTAACAAACTTTCCATTTCAGAATGATGTGAAAGTTGAGGTGTCTGGCCTTTAGTTTGTGGCTTAAGTTGAAACAGAATGAGGTTGGAAGACTTCACCTCAATTCCGGAAGGCCCAGTTGCTACATTTTCATGACCTCACATACAAATGTCAAATCCCTGTCCCTTTTCCCTGTACCCCCTTCATTCCTTTTCAAGGTGGTGGGTCTGACTATACCCCCTCCATTGCTGCAGGCCTTGTATATGGAGGGTGAATAAATGATCTGAGGCATACCTGGGCTTCCCTGCCTGGGGTATGGGTTGAGCATGGCAAGGTTGTAAAAAGACACTGCTCTTTTAGATGGGGCAGCAGCTGACATGGCCCCTGGTCTTTATAATATAGAATTCATGATCAAAACTGACTTTGGCCTTGTGGCCAGTAGAGTGGTTTGGAAAATGAAGCAGTAGGTTTCATTCTATGTGTGTTGTAGCCAATGACTGGGAAATTCCATGGGCTGTTACCTTATCCACTTAACTTGAACCTCCTCACTTACAAGCCTCGGTCTGTCTTTGAAATTTCAGAGTTTTTTTCTTTTAAAAAATACCATAAAAGCTGGGTGTGGTGGTGCATGCTTGTAATCCCAGTACTTGGGAGGCTGAGGCAGGAGGATCCAGGTTCGAGGCCAGCCCTAGCTACTTAGTGAGGCCCTCCGCAACTTAGTGAGACCCTGTTTCAAAATAAAGACTAAGAATAGGGCTGAGGATGTAGCTCGGAGGTAGAATGCCCCTGGGTTCAATCCCCAATACCACACACACACACAAAAAAACAACCCATAAAATACCCCTTTAACCCCTTTAAAACATGTTTTTTAAACACATTCACAGAGTTGTGCAACCATTACCAAAACCAATTTTAGACCATTTTAATTACTCCTAAAACAAACTCTGTACCCATTACCTTATTCCTTATTCCCACTTCCTTATTTCCTCTTTGTCTCCAGTCTGTGACATCAGCTGATCTACTTTGTGTGTCTGGATTTGCCTATCCAGGACATTTCATAAAAATAGACTAGTACAATATGTGACTGTTTGTATCTAGCTTCTTTAATTTAGCCTAATGCTTTTGAGGTTCAACCACATAGTAACATTTATCAATACTTAATTCCTTTTTATGACTGCATAATATTCCATTGTACCACATTTTGTTTATGCATACATCACTTCATGGATATTTGAGTTGTTTCTGCTTTTTGGCTATTAGAAATGATGCTGCTATTAATATTAATGTACAAATGTTTTTGTGGACATTTTTTTTCTTGGGTATATACCTAGGGATAGAATTGCTAAGTCATATAATAACTATGTTTAACTCTTTGAGGGATTGCAAGACTATATTTCAAAGTAGATGTTACATTGACATTGTACATTTCTTTCTTTTTTTTTGTGGTACTGGGGATTGAACTCAGGGGTGTTCTACCTCCGAGCTACACCCCCAGCCCTATTTTTTATTCTTTATTTTGAAACCGGGTCTCACTAAGTTGAGGAGTGCCTCACTAGGTAGCTGAGGCTGGCCTCGAACCCGGATCCTCCGGTCTCAGCCTCCCGAATGCTGGGATTATAAGCGTGTGCCACCACGCCCTACATTGTACATTTCTAACAGCAATACATGAGTGTTCAGCTTCTCCACATCCTCGCCAACACTTGTTAGTTACAATTTTTAAAACTTATAGTTATCCAGATATGGTGGTACACACCTTTAAGTCACAGCCTCAGCAATAGTGAAGCTCTGAGCAATCTAGTGAGACCTTGTTTCACAAAAAATACATAGTGGTATCTCACTGTAGTTTTGATTTGCATATCCCTAATGATTAAAGATGTTAAGCATATTTTTGTGTGCTATTAAGCATTTGCTTATCTCCTTTGGAGAAATGTCTATTCAAATCCTTCGCCAATTTTTAATTGTGTTATTTATCTTTTTATTGTTGCATTAGAAATAATAATAATGCAACAATAAAAATCCTAGAGACAGGATTAGCAGCAAGAAGCTTAAGTGCTGTGGATTTCTGGCTCCTGCCTGCAAAGAAGAAATACTTCTCTGGTTTAGTTCTACTTCTTGTGTGCTGTTTACTCTGAATAACTAAAACCTAGGAGGCCGGTGATGTGAAGAGTAAATATGTGTGTATAACCTGTGTGACTTCTATTTCTTAAAAAGCTGATGTTACATAATCTTGTTTTGAAAGACATGTAGGGGTCAAGATGGAGAACTCCATGCCAATCTCCTTTGCCCTGTGAATGTGGCGGATGTGCCTGAGGGCACCTTGCCTGACAAACAGAGCACCGAGCAAGCCATACGATTGTTGGAAAAGATGAAAACATCCACCAGCCCTTTCTTCCTGGCTATTGGGTATCATAAGCCACACATCCCCTTCAGATACCCCAAGGTGAAGAGCTGGCTCTAGGCCCTTGACTGTGTTATTTGTTGAAGGAGAGATTGGTGTAATGAAGGTGGCATATTTTGCTATTCCTTCACCAGGGATGCCTGATGGGCACTCATATATTCAGTGGAACAAAGATGGGAGTAATAGACCAAGGTTAGGACATGTAATAATCTTGTAAGAAATGTTTGGCTTCCCACTTCCTTCCACTGAAGAGTTTTATTTTCTTTCCTTGAGGACATTGTGAAGATGTTGGGTGGGATGATGAAATCATCATAGAGAAGTAAGTCAGAGCCTCCAAAAGCCTATAATATGGGATGATTCTTGAGACACAATTTCAGGGAAGGTGAAGAGCATCCTTTGTGACGTTCCTGGGAGAGGACTGTGGAAACTTGTTGCTGGTTTCCTCCAGACTTTGCCTCATGGGCTTTTTCTCTTTGCTGATTGTATTTGGTATCTTTCCACCCTAATAAACACTAGCTGTGAGTGTGACTATATGTTGTGTCTCAGTTTTGGGATTTCACAACACCTCAACACAACTTTGTGGGTTGGAAGTAAGGAGGGAACAGAAAGGCACCTCTCTGTATGAGGGAAGAGAGCTGTTGCTGCTTGGTTTGTAGGAAATGGAAGTTGCATGATTTTGTTGCTGTTGGGATCTCGGGAGAGGGACCTAAGACCTGACTTCAGGTAGCGGGGGTGAGTACCTGGGGACCATTAATGAGCCACCATGTGAATGCATCACAGACTTAGAGAAAGGGCAATATAAACACCCACAGAGCCATAACCTTATGCCTTTGTCAAAGGATTGAAAGCCTGGTGGCTCTGTATGTCTTTCCCTCAGGAATTTCAGAAGTTGTATCCCTTGGAGAACATCACCCTGGCTCCTGATCCGCAGGTCCCTGATGGCCTACCTCCTGTTGCCTACAACCCTTGGATGGATATCAGGAAGCGGGAAGATGTCCAAGCCTTAAACATCAGTGTGCCCTATGGCCCAATTCCTGAGGACTTTCAGGTACCAAGACCATACTTTGGGGATGTATCAGGCTCTGATGACATGATGTCATTGGCGAATCCACTTTCTCAGTAGACACTACCCCATACTGTGTGTGTGTGTGTGTGTGTGTGTGTGTGTGTGTGTTTTACTGGAGATTGAATCCAGGGGCATTCTACCTCTGAGACAATCCCCTACCCCTGTGTTACTTTTTATTTTTAAGCAGGGTCTCACTAGTTGTGGAGGGGCTCACTGAGTTGCTAAGGCTGGCCTCGAACCTGTGATCCTTCTGTCTCCGCCTCCCAAGTACTGGGATTATAGGTGTGCGCCACCACACCCAGTTCCCCATAATGTCTTATTAAGAAAATTCTTTGAGCAAGGCTTTGTGTGAAGCTCTGGGTATGGGATTTTCTGTAGGTGTTTAGGACATGGTCAGTGCTGGGTGGATCAAGAGTCTCCTGACCATGTCTCATCTTGCAAAAAAGGGACCATCTGGAGATTTGGTGACTTGCTGCAGGTAGGCCAGGGGTGAGGAAACAGCCTGGGTGAACATCTGTAACCCATGGGGGATGCTGTTTCATATGGGTGATAGTTCATTCATTGTAGGGTATAGGCAGCTCTCAAGCAGCCCAGAATGCTCAGTTTGATGGTAGTTGCAGGTTCATTCTGTGGGAATGCCTACATTGGCACCTGTCACTCTTGGAGTGATTGGGTGAGCTGGGCCTTGGCACAGAGGGAACTGGGACACCATAATGGCCAGTGCTGTCCAACTGTGATGGTCACTATCCCTTTGCCATGATATGGGGGCAGAGAATCCACAGAATTAGAATGATCATCCTCATTCATCACCATCCCTCTCCCATGTAAGTACAGAAGACATGCTGACCAGTGTTCTTTCTGGAAACTTCTTTATGGTGCTCTGCCTTTCTCTTATTTCACAAATACTGAGACAGACAGGCTGTAGTGGATGGAAGAGGGCTATGTTTCAAAGTGTGCTTCCTGGAACACCTGCATCAGAATCGCTGGGCAGAATTGTTAGAAATACAGAGTCCCAGCTCACCCAGACTTAGGGAGTTTGAAGCTGGAGATCAGGCCCAAGAACTGTATTTCCCCCTAAAAGGATTCTAATGCACTCAGAAGTTTGAAAACTACTGCTAGAGAATATGATTTAAAACAAAACAAAACAAACTCATACAGGTATCTCTTGCTATCCAGACTTGTTTGGCTCCTGAGTTTGCACAGCCAGAATTTGAGGGGTGAGGAGTGTGTGTTATTCAAATCTATTTGATTCCTGAGTTTTGAATAGCAAGTGGTGAGAGTCTAGAAAGCAACAAATATGTCAGTCTTTTTTGCTTGTTTGTTTCCTAAGTGTATATTACTGGGTTTATTTGTTTGTTTATTTGGTACTGGGGATTGAAGCCAAATGGTATTCTATCTCTGAGCTATATCCCCAGCTCTTTTGAATTTTTATTTTGAAATAGGATCTCACTAAGTTGCTGAGTGCCTTGCTAATAAGTTGCTGAGGCTGGCCTCAAACCTGCCATGTACCTGACTCAGCCTCCCAAGTACTGGGATTACAGCTGCTGTGTTTTGATAACAAGGTGTCTTGAATTGAAGCTGTGAGGCTGCACTTGGAAGCCTTATTACTGACAGTAAAAATTCATCTTTGTGGGTCTTGACCTTCCCTGAACTCTGCTACTGTCTCATTGTTGATGAGCCTCATCTCTTCCTCTGCACTGCTTCCTCCTCTCCCCACACTTGCTTGATCGCCCCAAATTCCTTTCAAATCCATCTTGTCCTCTGGATCCTTCAGCACATCTTTCTGATCCACTGCTATGGGTCTTTTTTTTTGTAATGGAGGTTGAATCCAAAGGCATTCTAACTCCAAGTTACACCCGTAGTCCTATTTTATTTTTTCCTTTGAAATAGGGTCTCCCTAAGTTTCTGAGGCTGTCCTCGAACCTGCAATCTTCCTGTCTCAACCTCCCAAGTGCTGGAATTACAGGAGTGCACCACTATGCCTGGCTTCTTTGCTATGAATTTTGCCATGTTTTTATTCAATAAATGTGTTGAGTACTTCTTAGGTGCCTAGAAGTGCCGTTTTTCCAAAACCCCTGGAATTTGTGTGTCATAGTATTCTTACTCATCTGCAGCCTAGATTATATCACCTCTTTTCCTTGCAAGATCTCAGTGATTCCCTTGGTCTGCAGCCTGGGACCTCTACTCCCTGGAGGGAACTGCCAGGTCCACAGAATTTGGCCCTGACTTCCTTTTTCAGTGTATCTTGCCTCCCTCTGTCCTCCCATGTTATTCTCTAGCCCCAAGCATGCCCCTGCTTTGTCCCAATTCTACACTATTCCACATACTATAGCCCCTGCTTAGAACATCCTACCCTCATTTTCCTGATGACAAGCACCTCTTCTTCAGTGAAAAGTCCTCTGTGAAGCCTTTCTGATTCCCCAGGTAGAATTTTTTATTTACTGCCTTATCTCTAGGGATCAGAATAGGAAGGAAGGACTACCTTTATGTACCCTTATGTAAGACACAGCTCTCCTGACAGGTGTCTTTGGTCCTCAGGAGAACTAAAGTTCTTCAAGTTACAGACTGAAGACTATCCACCAGAAAGTCTAAGTAGGCCAGAGTTCAACATAATCATTTTAGAAGGCTGGGATGGTTGTCTTCACCACAAGCAGAGAATGGGGCAAATCTCATGATTGTCCTTATGCTAGCAGTGATGAGAAGCTGGCAGGTCCAGCTGATAAGGCAGGGGCTATACAGGCAGTGGAAGCTGAGGCTGATATGATAAGTCAGCAGCTCCCTTAATATTGGTGAAGGGCCAGTGGCTCCTTTACTTTGGGGTATGGCCTGGCTGTCCCTCAAGTCTATCTTGGATTCAGGAACTGTGGCTGCTCTCTTGTCTCTCCATTGCTCATCTACCTACTGAGAGGTTTTTAGAAATGAGCTACACATGACAGCCATGATCCATGAAGCAATTTCTACCTCTTTCTGGGTTTGAAAGTGGTCAGAGGAAAGGCACACCCAGGACCACCATTGTGGGTGAAATTTTGTTTTCTCAAAAGATACATTGAAGTCCTAACCCACAGTATAACCTGATTTGGTAATAGAGTAATTACAGGTATAATCAGTTAAGATGAGACCACACTGCTAGAGTAAGCTCCTAATCCAAAATGGCTGGTGTCCTTATAAAAAGAGGAGAAAGTAACCAATGAGAGGAGCCCCATGTAATGATAGAGGTAGGGATTGGAATGATGCAGCAGCAAGCCAATTGACCTCAAGGATTATAGCCACCACCAGCAGCTAGATAGAGGCAAGATCCTCCCCTAGAACTTTTAGACAGACATGGCCCTCCCAATGCTATGATTTCAGATTTCTAGCTTCCAGAGTTGGGAGAAAATCTGTTTCAGGTGTTTTAAGCCACCTAGTTTTTGGTATTTTGTTACAGCAGCTGTAGAAAATACAACTGAGTTGTAACTTTGGTGCACCCCTCATCAGAGCCTTTATGGGACTATGCATGGAGGGCCTGAGAGATCAGTTTCTGGGTACATGTTCATCTTCTGGGACTTTCCAGAATATGGGAAAGAGAAAAGAACAGTGAGTCGCATCCATCTGTCATGATCTCTGTGCTAAAGCTAGTTCACTTAGAAATTAATCTGTGGACCTGAAGAGTGTGCTGTGACTTAGCAGGTTAGGGGATACAGAAGGTAGGGAAAGGGGTGTTACTTTTTGACAGAGGACATCAATGGAGAGATTGGGAGAGATTCTCAGGCAGACATTATTTCTGTGGATGCCCACAGCAATTAAAATTGTACTCACTCTCATTGATTTTTTTTTCACTTGCAGCGGAAAATCCGCCAGAGCTACTTTGCCTCTGTGTCCTATTTGGATACACAAGTAGGCCGCCTTTTGAGCACATTGGATGATCTTCAGCTGACCAAGAACACAATTGTTGCATTTACTTCTGATCATGGTAAGCATTTTGAAATGCCCTGGTGAGTCACTCAAAGCATCTCAACTTTCCTGAAAAACATGCTTTTTATTTTATTTATTTATTTATTTATTTATTTATTTATTTATTTATTTATTTATTTATTTTGCAGTACTGGGGATGGAACCTGGGGGCATTCTACCTCTGAGCTACAGCCCCAGCCGCATTTTTTATTCTTTATTTTGAAACAGGGTCTCACTAAGTTGCAGAGGGCCTCACTAAGCAGCTGAGGCTGGCCTCGAACTCGGATCTTCTATTCTCAGCCTCCCAAATGCTGGGATTACAAGCATGCGCCACCACGCCCGGCCAAAAACATGCTTTTAAAAATCACAATATATGCCGGGGCTGGGGGTATAGCTCGGAGGTAGACCGCCCCTGAGTTCAATCCCCAGTACTGCAAAAAACAAACAAACAAACAAACAAACAAATCACAATATACATAAGCATGTTCTCTTTCATGAATCTGCAGTGCCTTTAGTCCAGGTTCTTGGGTGCTTTTTTGATAAATATGTTCTGGGACATCTATCTTGAACACTTCTGGGTGAAAGCAGGCTGGGAGGGGCATGTAGCAACTTTTTTTTTCTTGATATACTGAGCAAGAACCTTCATTTGTGTGGGGGAGTGCTTTTATCCCATTTTAAGGCAGAGGGTGGGAGGACTTTGTTTTTCTTGGGAGGATCCAGAACAGTCCTGGAAGATTGTTGTCCTACCTTGCTGGACATGTCATATCCCTATCCCCACTGCCCTCTCTGCTAGGTGCCTGAGCTTCTCAATTCTTTATCTCTTCTAAGGCTGTTTCCCATTTTTGCAAACATGGAATCATCATTTTAAAAACATGCTCTTTAATTTGAAAAATTTTCAACATTCCTGAGAGTGGAAAATAAAACAGTACTCCCCCACTTCCCCACTCATATTCATCTAATCTTTACCAACTCCCTCTACCCCTGAATGATTTTGAAATAAATCTGAGATGGTTCTGTTTTCTAATTTCTATATCTAAAAATATTACCTCTCTAAGTATAATAATACACCTTTATCATTTTTTTAAAAAGGAAAATAATTCCTTCATATCATCAAATATGAAATAGGCCAGCAGTGGTGGTACATGCCTGTAATCCCAGTACTTGGGAGGCTGAGACAGGAGCATCACAGATTCAAAGCCAGCCTCAGCAACTTAGTGAGATCCTGTTTCCAAATAAAAAATAAAACAGGGCTAGGGGTGTAGTTCAGAGATAGAATGCCCCTGGGTTCAATCCCCGACACACACACACAAAAAAAGGATACAAAGCATATAATACAGGGATAGAATGCTCAATCTTGTTATGCCATCTTCCCAGTAGTAACTAGTGCTGACAGATTGGGGCTCCAACTGATAGGCATTGGTTATCCCCAAATGTACTCAGGGATGTGTATCATACATGTGCATGTGTGCAATGTGTAGCATATCATAAAACATGGTTGACCATACTATATGTGCTGTAATGTGAAGTGTTAAACTTTTTTTCCTACTTAACAATTCCTTAAAGAGTTTTCCTATTATTTCTCACAGGCCTTATTTTCCTTTGTAAAGTTCTGTTGTAGCTCATTGTATATGGAGGTACCATAATTTTTCACATATTCCTAAGTATCTGCCATCTACTTCTGACCTCTCTTCTCAGTGCCCAGCTTCCCTTTTTACTCAGACACACTCTTTGCTTGGAGGCAGCTTCAGTTAATTATAGTAGCCCATCTCAAAGTGCCCTCCTGGGATGTCCTACATGAAAACCACCAGAGATCTGGTAAAACATGGTGGTTTCTGTATATCTGCTCAGGAGCCAGCAGGTATGTTAGGGGAATGTGCACTTTAACAAGAATCTCTGGTGGTTCTAACTGCCTCTCTAGCTCACAATTCTGAGGCCACCCAGTGCTGCCTTATCTCTTCCAAGGCCTCTGAGGTAGGAGACAGAAGCCTTCTGAGCTACTTGTTAGGACCCTTGCTCCTCCTGGTCTCAAGACAGGCCCCTGAGATCTCACATCCATTGGCATTCCTTTCTCATGTAATTGTCCCTGGCCACAGCAGCCCAGACTGAAGCCCAGCACAAGACTGATGAATTCTGTGCCCTTGACTCAGACAGTTCACGGACATCCACTGATTATTCACTGTGTGCCAGGCTTCATGCTGGGCCTGCAGAGGTCTGCAGGCTAAGAGTGCCTATATTTGGGGGTGCTAGATAAAGCACAGCTAGAATGTCTTTAAGTCCTCTGCATGTATCCCAGTCAGACTTCCAGGGGCTGACTACTGAAGGCACTCTTGGGGTTTCTCATACTCCTGTCCCAAAGGTTTCTTAACCCTCCACCTCTTAGGCTTCTGCCCCATGAGCACAACATGACCTCGAAGTTGGTGCCCTACGAGCCTGCTGATAACCCGCCCAGTCACCATCCTTCTCAGGCCAAGGCTGCCTTATCCTCTTGGAGAGAGTGACCATGTGGAGATGCAGGGCTGCCCTCACCTGGCTCATGTGGCTCATTGACTATGGAAAACCACCTCACTAAATGCTCCTGACTTATTCACAAATTCCTACCCAACTCCTAGCACTATCAGCCAGAGGGAGGGAGGGAAGGAGGATGGAAGGGAGGGATAGCCGGCGATCTCTCCAACCTTCACAAATGCTCAGAGCCCTTGAGCATCTATGCTGGGCCTTCAGTCAGCTTTGATAACTCAGGGGTGAGAAGTTCCTTTCATTTTGGAGTTTTCTTAGGCAAGCACTGCCAATTCAAAAAAGGTTCCAGCTCTCTTCTAGAGACCACGATCACTCAGAGGCTGGGACTCCATTTGCAGCCCCAAAGACTGATTGAATCAGTGATGTCTCATGCTGGACTCTGCACTGTCTTCTGTGCAATGTAAGCAGATGTGGCTGTGATAAAGTACAGATATATTTCAATGTCTTGCTTAATCTATGGCTTTTCATGTCTCAGATTGTTTTTGTAACATGAAATATTCCATGTACAGTCTGTGTCATACAGTTTTTATATAAAAGAAAGGTGCTCAAGCTTAGAGAGATTGAGAATTCATATCTTGGAGTATGCAAACCATCTTTTGCAAAAGATGTTTTAAATCAATGTTAAGGGTTGTTTTTAAATTTGCATTAAGGGTTTGGATCTCAAGTTTTGTTTTTCTCCACATGTAGTATGTCTTAAAAATGAGCAAGATATCCTTGTCTTATGCTACAGTTCCACAGCCAATGTTTTGGTGGTACAACCACACAAGTGAGAACTTGGGCTTGTGTGCCATGCATGAAGAGATAAGCAAGCATGGGACAGGGCATTTTTCATTTCAGGATCCTTATCTAGTTGAGAGCGAGCTATGGAGGGTATAGCAGAGAGAGAGAGAGAGAGAGAGAGAGAGAGAGAGAGAGAGAGAGAGAGAGATAGATAGATAGATATCGGTCGATCACATGCTTAGCATGTGGAAAGCCCTAGGTTTGATCCTCTGCACTAAAACAATTGTGAGCCTGTCTTGGAAGGGGAGGCATGTCTGCTTGGCTGGTCCTGCAAAGCCCAATATGGATGTGTATTGCTAGTACTTTGTTAAAGAAGATATTTTACTTTGAGGATTTAATGTTTTACTTTTAAAGGTTTCTTCATTGAGTACAGACCAAGGAGATGAATTACTTTTTCTGGTGATTACAATAGGAATTGAATTGTGGCTAAAATAAATAAGCTGTGATATGATCATTCATTTATGTCATTCTGTGTTTTTTATGATCCAGGGTGGGCCCTAGGCGAACATGGAGAATGGGCCAAATACAGCAATTTTGACATCACTACCCGTGTGCCTCTGATGTTCTATGTTC
The DNA here is from genome assembly GCA_004027655.1 of Graphiurus murinus. Classification (NCBI taxonomy): domain Eukaryota; kingdom Metazoa; phylum Chordata; class Mammalia; order Rodentia; family Gliridae; genus Graphiurus; species Graphiurus murinus. Next base: position 19,130 of record PVLC010010776.1, read on the forward strand.
CTGGAAGGACATCTTCTCTTCCAGAAGCAGGAGAAGAGCTTTTCCCTTACCTTGATCCTTTTGATTCCACCTCAGAATTGATGGAACCAGGTATAAAATATGCTAAAGTAATACTGCCTAGCAGTAAGAATGCCTAGTTTACATAGGAACCATTTTCTGAGTCATAGGCTGTAGACTTTCACAGTCCCCCTTCCTACCCTGTGTTAGAATTCCTTCTCAATATTGTTTCCTGAGTACCTCCAATCCAAGCAGGATTGTCAAAGCCAGAGCTGACAAATACGGCCGCAGTCCATGAGGAGCCTTGGAGGTGGATGGGACAAAGGAGCCAAGTGGCATTCCCAAGATTGGAAGGGCTATTGTAGAGGTGACAACAGCAAGCTCCATAGCTTGGAGGAAGGGGCTGTCCCCACAAATGAGCAGAATCCTTAACCTGCATACTTTGGTAGGAACTTGGCCCATTTTGAGGGGAATATTTTCCATTTGGCAGCTCATTAACCTAGTGAAACACTGGATCTATAATATCTACCAGGTGAGTCTGCTCTATGCTCCCCAAGAGTGGAGGGCAAGTTTACTTTGATTCCATCTGCCAATCCTTCAAAGCTTTGAAAACAGATACCCTTTCTGCCCACATGGGGTGACCCGTGTGGGCTCTTGTGAGTTTTATCTTGACTTGATCTGCACAGTGCATTTCAGAGGCAAATTGTGTACTTCAGATTATGCTTGCTTTTCTTGGACTGCTAAACTAAGTTGCTCCATTTCTAGACTTACACATTTAATCCATCTTTAACATCTAAATCTTATACCTCTTATTGATTCCTGTTTAAGTTTGTCTTGGTTTTAGATTATCATTCTGGTTTATCTGGCTATTGTAGTTTGCTTTATACTGCTCAATTTTATTTTTTGCACATTAGCTTTTTGGGTACTGAATGCTTTATCTTCTTTCACTTCATTGATAGAAAGGTTAAGTAGTTTCAAGGCATGGTTTTAGCTCTTTGTTTGTTGGAAGAAATTTTCTAGCAGGTGATAATCTTTTTGAAACATTTGTGGGGGGTGTTCAGCAAGTTATAAATTCATGTAATGACAACATCATCCAGATATTTTGAAATTTTATCTCTAGCCTCTATCTTTTCTCTGAACTTCAACTTGTATTTACCACAGCCTTTCCTACTTGGCCAGTCTAACATACCTCCAGCTGAACTTCTGTTCTTTTACCTTGCCCTTGCCTTTGACACTCTTCTTAGGAAGTGGCAGTAGTCACTCAGGCCAAAAATTGTGGAATCTTCTCAACCTGTCTTGCTCTCATACCACATATGCAATATGTAGTTTCTCAGCAGGCCTGTCATTCTCTATTCAGAATCTATCTCTGCCCCTTCTCACTACCTCCACAGCCACCAGCCTTTCTTCTGAATCACTGTAGCAGTTTGCTAAAAGGTCTCCCTGCTTGTGCCCTTGATCCTCTAGAATGTTTCCTTCTCAGGGTAGCCCAAGTGAACCCTTTCAAATCTGAGGCAGGAGTTGAAGATGTAATTCAGTGGTAGAGCTTTTGCCTGGCATGCAGCAAGACCCTGGGTTCCATCCCTAGCACCAAAAAATTCCAAGGCAGGTCTTACCACAGTCCTGCTCAGGAGCTTCCTATGCTTCCATCTCACTAGTCTGTGTCCTTAGTGTGGCTGACAAGGCCTTAAGTGATCTGATCCCCATCTCTCTGCATTCCTTTCTTGACAAGCATCCAGACTAGTTATCTTGTACAACGCCTCATTGTTTTTTCATGACTAGATTCAAGGCAAACAGATTTGATCAGTGCGCTACAATGTAATGTTATATCCTCTGATTATTTCACAGTGTGAGTACTTTATGGCAGCCTGTACCATTGTTAGTGATGCTAAGTTTGATCACTTTATTAATGTAATGGAATCAGGTCTTGCCATTGTAAATTATCTCTTTTGAAACTCTCTTTATTTTCCTTATAAATCAAGTGTCCAGAAAATGAAATTGGGCATTATGAAGCAGATTCTTAACTATTCAGAAAGGCCAGAATGTCAGCAAAGCCAAGATAAGTTTTATCAGGGATCAGTAGAAGTATGGGGATTTAGTATTTAAAGGTGAATGGTCCACAATGAAATATCACTTCACAATCATTAGGATATCTATCAATGATAAAAAAATCTGAAAAATGGAAATATTGGAACACTTGTGCATCGATAGTAAGAATGTAAAATGGTTCAGCTTCTGTGGATAACAGTTTGGTAGTTTCTCAAAAAAATAAAATATAACTACCGTATGATCAAGATATTCCACTCCCAGTTATATATACCACAGAACTGTAAATAGGGATTCAAACAAAAACTTGAACGTGAACTTTCATAGCAGCACTATTCACAATAGCCAAAAAGTAGAAGCAACCTAAGTGTCTACTGAGGAATGGATGGATACACAAGATGTAGTGTATACATACAATATATTATTCAGCTTTCAAAAGGAAGGGAATTCCAATACATGCTACAATATGCATGAACTTTGAGGACATTATGCTAAGTGAAATAAGTCAGATACAAAGGGACAAATTATGTTATGATCCTACTCAACTGCAGTATCTAACCGTAGTCAAATTCATAGAGCTGGAAAGTAGAATAGGGGCTGCTATTTGCTAGGTGTGAAAAAAATGGGGAACTATTGTTTAATGTAGACAGTTTCAGATGTATAAAAGGAAGAGTTTTGGAGATAAATGATGGTGATGGTGGATCAACGATATGAATATACTTAATGTGACTGGATTGTCCACTAAAAGGGCTTAAGATAGTAAATTTCATGTTTTCTGTATTTACCATATTAAAAACAAATGATGAGTGAAGTGCAGACATCCAGAAAGGAGTGAACTATTTGGTGACCTTGTGAGGCTCAGAATACATCTCAACAGACATTTACCCTGTAGTTTTAGTTTTAATTCAGGAAGCTTGTCTGCCTAAATCAATTATTATACTGGTGGTTCCAAAATTCAGGTAGGTTTTTTTTTTGTTGTTTTTTTGATGCAGTACTGGGGATGGAACTCAGGGGCATTCTAATTCTACCTCTGAGCTACACTCTCAGCCCTATTTTTATTCTTTATTTTGAAACAGGATCTCACTAAGTTGCAGAGGGCATCACTAAGCCTGGCTCAGGTAGTTTTTAAAATTGCCAATATCCTGGGGACACTTGAATTTTATAGCCCATCATAGGAATGGATGAATAGTTAGTGGAGGTGAGGTGCTCAGGTGGTGATATTTCTATACTTTTTTTTTTGCTAAAAACAATATAAAACAAGAAAGAAAATGTTGTAAACCAAAAAAATTATGTGTTTTCTGGGGTCATCCTGCCTGATGTGGCTTCTGTCATAGATTCGGTTGTGTCACTTTTGTTTCAGGCAAACAAGCCGTGGATCTTGTGGAACTTTTGTCTCTCTTTCCCACACTTGCTGGACTTGCAGGACTGCAAGTTCCACCTCGCTGTCCTATTCCGTCATTTCACATTGAGCTGTGCAGAGAAGGCCAGAGCCTTCTGAAGTATTTTCGATTCCATGACTTAGAAGAGGATACATACTTCCGTGGTAATCCCCGTGAGTTGATTGCCTATAGCCAGTACCCCCGGCCTGCAGACTCCCCTCAGTGGAATTCTGACAAGCCAAGTTTAAAAGATATTAAAATCATGGGCTATTCCATACGTACTATAGACTATAGGTACACTGTGTGGGTTGGTTTCAATCCTGATGAGTTTTTGGCTAACTTTTCTGATATCCATGCAGGGGAACTGTATTTTGTGGATTCTGACCCATTACAGGATCGCAATATATATAATGACTCCCAACATGGAGAACTTTCCCGATCATTAATGCCTTGAGTTTTGCCAGACACAGAGGGCAGATTTAACATGCTCCCTTCAAGCTAGTGAGAAAAGGCATTAGAGATGGTTATTTTATCATTACCCATAATATTGGAAACTGAGTGGGAGGTAGTCAAAACATGAATTAACAATTTTGCCTAAGAATATGTGATAGCCAAACCTTTTCATTTAGTTGTTATTAATTTATAATTGGTAATTGAATTGGGGCTGGGCTGAACCTTTTTTTCCCTTGTTCTAAAAAGTCATTGTTCAGTCATTTAGTTTAGTAAGTACAAAGTGAACAATGCAAGATTATATCATATCTTTGTATATTAAGACCACTAACAAAATATAACCCTATACTCAAAAAATGCTTATTTGTTGAATTGAGCACATTTCAAAAAGTAACTATATATCAAATTAAGTTCTACCCTGAGTTCTTTGTTATTTTGCTTACAATTTAATAATATATCTTAGGAAGATCAATATATTCAAAATATATCAATGTGTAATTCACCTTTATCAAATATAAAGTAAAATAATTATAGAAGCTAGTACCTTAAAGTCTATTTTCAATTTTATTTCTAAGACTACAATATTTCAATATCCAATGGTAAAATATGCATGAGATGATTAATGTATTATTTCTATACCAAATAATAATACTTAGTAGACTAGAGGCATGAAATGCATGGGAAATTCTGTTACAAATTTTCAGATGCTTTCTGGTCCAAATAACAATCTGTTTAGCAAATAATGTGGCTATCTATTAAAAGTCTGTCATTCATAGTGAAGAACATTTAAAAGTGTAGTTGTATCCATGGTTTATCTTACAATCATATTAATGTTCTTATTTAGGGATGGTTGATTATAGAAATCCATTTCTTCTGGAGGGAACTGGAAAACATTATGTTAAGTGAGATTAGTCAGTCACTAAAAGTTAAAAATCAAATGCTCTCCCTAATATGTGGA